>JAOTRH010023004.1:0-21894 GCA_034768845.1 Heliamphora exappendiculata | reverse complement strand
ATCTCCCAATTTTATAATCAAAGTGAAACGCTGAAGCGTTTAACTCTCCTGTTGAAAATAAGCTGTAATAATTTCTATTCGTATCTGATTCATGTATTCCAATTCCATCAGACTTCTCTGATACACTTTGATATACTCATATATATCATATTATGGTCTTCAAATATATCAAAATATCGATCAAAACGGCCCCAAAATCCAAAACCACCACCAGCCACCACTGCGCTGTCGGCGATGCATTGTCCCGCCGGCTTTAGGCAACTTTTGGCGCCAACTCGGTGCTCCATTTTCGACACTTTTTATATAAAAAAATAGCTCTCGAAAAGTAATATTTTTCTGTTAAAAAACCTACTTGAAAATAGCCCATAAAATTTTCAGAAATTTTCCTAGAAAAAGATGTCACAGCAAGCCGCAGTCGCCGCCCTAAACAGCCCACTATTTAGACTGTTTCCTGTGATCCTATTGCACTCATTTTTTCCTGAAAAAATAGCTCAAATATCCAGCAAGCCGTTGCTTTGAAGAATGTCTTGAAAACAGTCCCGAAATAGCCCCAAAAATAGTCTCGAACTAGCGCTGCCGCCGCCACCAGAGTGCTGCCTGTTTTGCTCTATTTTTTGCCCAATTTTTCCCACTTTTTAGACAGTTTTTTCTAGTGGTATTTTACTGCTATTTTATGCCAAAAAATCATTACAAAAAAAGTCTTGAAAACATCAAAAAAAATAATCAAAAAATGACCTAAAACCGCCACTGGTGGTGCCACTGGCAAGGCTATTTTTTGTGCAGTTTTTTTTGTCTTTTCGGGATTGTTTTTAATACTATTTTTAAGCCTAAAATGTGAAGAAAAAGTGGCTGGAAAATAAGACAAAAACCCGTGGAAAAACCATTGCGATCCGTGGCTCGTAACTCCCGAAACCACCACCGGTCACGCTATTATTTTTCGTGTTCTTGAATATATTCAATCTGTTCTTAAGTAATCTAAATAGATAATTAAAGACATAAAACTAGCTATTACATTGATCCTATGTCCCGTAGGCTCACATTCGATCTATCACGGTCAACTCCCGTGATTAAAAAAATTAAATCATTATTCAAACTATTCAATCAAACATGAAATAAATGACGATCATAAAATCGAGATTAAAACACCTGCAAAACCAACTTAGCATAGTTCTAAAACTACTTGGCCCTGATAAATCCTAAACAAAAAATAAAATGGCTCTGATACCAATTGTTGGAGGCAAAACTGCCAAGATTATTATTTTTGCAAACGATTTACGGTAAAAAATTATCTGGACGGGTAAACGCCGAAACGGGCTCTAGATAAAACTTTTAACGTTGAATGATCAAAATGAAACCCGTGCAACCAAAGTTAATTTAGAAGAATACCTTTTACAGGTCAAATCTTCAACTACGTTTTTGATTCCGAGTTAAAGCTCCCGTCAGACCTTCTACTATATTCTCTTATGCGATTCCTGAGTATAGTGTGGGCTATAATCATTCGAGAACTCGGACCAGTAGAACCTGGACAGCTTTGGTCTTGAAGACAAGTTATTAATATGGTTCAACCTACTCGCATATTTATAGGGTTACAACAGGAACCTGTGGAGTAACTATGACTAAGACTTCTAATGGAGCACAGACACCCATCAGCGGTTTTCGCAATTAAGCAAACCCCATAGCAGTATCTGTAATTATGAAAATTTTACATCAATTTTTGTAATTTTCATAAAACACTGAACCACAGTTCACACCACTAAAAAACTATAATTGTACCTTAAGCCATAATCTCAACATCTTCTTGCATTGAACTCATGTTATTAAATGTTTAACATTTCTCCCCACGTTACGATTCTTGATACAGCCAATTAAATTTAATTATTAAAAATTTATTTTAATCGGCATTTTGAAATTCCTTAAGCCCTTCCGCTTAACTTATTTGACCTTCGAATAATTAAATCCACCTACAGGGTTTGGCTCAGTCAAAACTTATAAGCTTCCTTAAGGGGGTATTATCAATCCCGATCCTTCAGAACGTGAATTCTATCAATAATTAATGTTTACCATATAAATAATACCGCTATCCAACTCACTGGGAATATACACCATATAGGATTGCACCCTCTAATGAATCAAAATATCAAATATTAAATACACGAAAATCAATAATTATTTCAAGATTAAGAGGATAAGCACTATTCATAATAACCTTGGAATGTGAATTAATTTGTATAGTCAGTATAAAATTAATTACCCAAAATGTCTTGTTCAATACACACAAAGTATACTAGCACAGAGAGTCAGAACAATAAACGATACAATTATCTGTTCCCCGTAACCAAGACAGGCCTACTAAAACTCTATTCTACAGTCGTATCGATGGTATGTCTATTTCCATCTAAACTGTGAACAAATAACTTATATTCTGCAAGAACCTAAAATCTGATCTTCTGTGTGTAAGCTGTACTCTACTCACTAGGTTAAATATTGTACAGAATATTGGACATCCATACATAACATTAAGAAAATGATATACATACATTGCTCATAATGATTCTCATAAAATATAAAATTAATTTTATTAAAATAAAATTAAATACTTAAAACATGATTTTTAGTATACCAACCATAACACCAGTTCTGGCAAGATCTTGTCAAAAGACTCTTTCCAGAATATATACCGATAAGGTTGAACAACTATCCAACTACGACGAGGCACTACCTGTGTCTGTGTACTAGCAGTAGCACGCAGTGCAGAATCTAAACCGTGTGCATTAGCACCCTGTTCATGATTTCTTCTTGTCCCAATAATTCTCACACTACGACGAGGCAATGAGATATCAGCGACTTGTGCTTCCTCTTCCATTCTACTGGTATTTTCTCTCATTTCTTCCAGAATAATTTTACTATTAGGCTTGTGGTCCATAATATAATCCTCTTCCAAGAATTGGGTATTGGTGCTAACAATGACCTTCTGGTCCTTAGGATTCTAAAATACATCACCATTCGTTCTCTTGAGATACCCTACAAAGAAATAGACTTCTATCATCGGTTCCAACTTACTCACATTTTCTTTCAGCACATATGCTAGACACCCTTAAATTCGAATGTGTTTCAGACTGGGCTTACGCCCGATACACAATTCTATGGGTGTAGAAGCTACTGACTTAGATGGTACCAAGTTTAGAATATCAACCACTGTCTCCCATGCGAGTCCCCAAAATGAATCGGGTAATCTCGAATAACTCATCATGGATCTTACCGTCTCCATAAGAGTCATATTCCTTCTTTCTGCTACACTATTCTACAACGGAGTGCCAGGTGCAATCAATTGGGATATAATCTCCTCCGATGACAAATAGTCCCAAAACTCTCCAACGAGGTATTTTTCACCACGATCGGATCGTAGTGATTTGATACTTTTACACAGACGCTTCTCCATCTTCGCCTTGGATTCTTTAAATTTTTCTAAGTATTTAGAATTACCGTACATAAGGTAAAAGTATCCGTAACTTGAGTAGTCATCAATGAAACTAACGAAGTACTCAAAGCCACCTCTAACCTAGATTGTTATAGAACCACACAAATAAGAATGAACCTGTTCTAACTGTTCTTTAGCTCTATAGCCTTTGGCTAAAAAGGGCCTCTTGGTCATCTTTTCCTCTAAGCAAGATTCATAAACTAAAAGTGCCTGCACTTTTAATGAACTCAGATGTCCATCTTCTACCAGTTTGTTTATTCATTTTAGATTAATATGACCAAAGCGTAAGTGCCAAAGAAACGTTTGGTTTATTTAAAAAATAAATTCTCTTAGATGGTAAATTAGAGGTGTTATTCAATTCAGTTAGTTATAGTGTAAGAGAGATAGGAGATAGGAGATACGACATACAGATCATCTACTAATGTACCAAAATAAAAAAACATTTATTTTTCTTCACTACCACTAAATCATCAAAATGAATAAACTATTTGTCCTTTATTAAACAAGAAATCGAAATTAAATTTCTTCTAATCGAAGGTACATAAAGACAATCTTTTAGAAGTAATATCGTATATGTACTAAAATTGAGTGTGACATCTTCTACTGTAACGGCTGCCACCCTTGTATTATTGCCCATATATAGGTATATTTTTCCATCACTGAGCTGCCTGGGTTCTTAGAACCTCTGCAAAGAATTGCTGACATGATTAGTGGCTCCTATATCTACACATCAGGTTTCGATAGATAACACCGCTAAACATATTTCAACCACCAGTGAACAGAAATTACCTGGCTTGTTCTGCCTACTGAGAAAAATCAGACACTACTTTTTCCATTGCCCAAACTGGTTACAGTGATAGCAATTGCCTCTCGGCTTCTTCACACCAGTTTTTGGTCCCTTAATTGCTTTTGGACTTGTGCCTTCCTGGGTCTAAACCTTTTTTTTCTTTTTGCCTTTCGACTTAAAGGAAGAACCTTTCTCAGCCACATACACAGAACTTCCTAAGAACACCCTCGATTGCTCAAAGTTCCTTAAGAAGTTTTGCCTATGAAAAGCTTATCTTATTCATGGTATAGTTCGGGCAGAACTGCTTAAAACTTTCAGGAAGTGACTGGAGTATGATATCGACCTGAATTTCTCCGTCAATTTTAACTCCTAGGATCTCCAATTCATTTAGAAGACTGATCATCTTCATATCAAGATCCCTAATTAGGATGCCTTCAACCAAGTTTGTATTCTTTAGAGATTTCATGGCCACCTGCCTAGCAACACAATTTTGATTCCCCAAATATTTCATTGAGATTCATAATCATCTCATAAGCACTAGGTATAGACTAATGCTGATGTTACAAAATATTTGACATAGAAGCCAAAATGTAACAACGAGCCATCTGATATGCATTTTGCTATTTATGATGGGCCTTGATTTTCTCTTCGGTCACCCCCTCATCAGGTACTGGTGGACATATCTTAGTTAACATAAACTTGTAATCCTCAGCAGTTAATACAATGTCCAAATTCTTTTCCAATTAAAATAGTTCGGTCCTGTAAGTTTGTTTTTTTTTTTAATATTGAAGCGAGTGGATTGAAAGCCATTTTATTCATGAGAATCACATAATTAAAAATAATCGTTAATTATGACGAGCAATATTTTGAATTTATTTTAATTTGGTTCTCTCTACCATTTAAAAAAAAATCGTCAGTAATCTGGTACCTTGTGAATAGCATGCCTTGATGGGAGGACGTCTACCATCTATCGTTTGTCTAGACAGGCCAATCCTTATTAATTTTACTATCTAGGCAACTGATCCTGCCAAGTAAAATTAAATAGCTGACATAATTTTTGTCTAGTATATAATAACAGTGACTCAGATGGAGAGGATTCTATTATATACAATTAAGTGTTAACTATCACCTAATGTCAAATCAATCGCTTCGCAATTAACCTTTCAAATGGAGAAGTGATCCACACTAACAATTATCTAAAATTATCCATAAAGAAGGTTTGTACTGGTAATATGGAAATTAATCTGTCCGATGGAGAGAAAGACCTTATTACCAACATGCAGAATTTAATTACATTGCCTACAAACTGGTGATGGAGACCGCGAGATTTATCTGTGAATAAATTCTCTCTTCCACTTAGATTTTTAAAATATTTTTGAGGGTTATAAAAATAAATTTATTAATTTTAAAAATCACACGATTTGAAAGAATCAACAATCTTTTCGTGTTTTAATACGTAACAAATAAAATTTAATATATGCATTGTTTTTTCTTCAGCTTTTCAGTTAAGGTAGTGATTAAAGGAATTTAATTATTTTATTTTCCGTTACATATTTTTCAAAAAATAACAATTTATTTAGATTAAATATTTTTCTATTTAATTAATTCAAAATCTAAAATTAAATTTCACATTTTTCCAAAATATTCGATTTTATAAAAAATTGTCTTAAACATGATATTTTGTAAAAAATAAAATATCTAAAGTTTTTTCATTTAATTAAAAATCTTAATTAAATGAAACTTAATTTTATTTTCCTTTACAAAATATGTAATTAAAATCGTATTTTCTGAATTAATTAAATTAACAGAAAAATATAGAACAGATATACATCATCCACGTAGTTCATATGAATATAAATACAAGATATGTATATATCTCGATTTTATGATCAATTTAAAACTCTGAAGAGTTTTAGTCTCCTATTGAAGATAAGTTGTAATAATTTTTTTTTGAGTTAGCTTCCTATATTCCGATTGCATCAGGATTCTCTGATACACTGTGATATATAAATATATCACATCTAGATTAAAATATATCAAAAAAATCGAGCCAAGACAACCCAGAATAGCACCACCACCGCCGGCCACCAGCTACCTCTGGCGCCGCCCATGCCATCATCTTTAGGCGACTTTTGTCGCCTCCTCCGTGCTCCATTTTCAACGCCATTTTTTTAAAGAATAGCTCTCGAAAAGTACTATTTTTTTGTCAAAAAACCAGAACAAAAACTCCCCAAAAATAGCTTTCGATAAGCCCTGAAACAGCCGCCACCGCCGTCCACTTCAGCCGCCCATTTGGGATTTTTTCAATGGTGTTTTCGGCACCTATTTTTTTTTGAAAAATAACATTGATATCCAACAACATGTTGCTTCAAAGAATGCCTAAAAAATAGTTCCAAAAACCCTCAAAAAATAGCCCCAAATAGTCACCTGCAATGCCGCCACTAGCCGCCGTCGCCTACTTTTCTCCACTGTTTTGCTGTTATTTTTTTCTATTTTTTTGGATTGTTTTCTAGTAGCATTTTACTTCTATTTTATTGGAAAAAACTTGCTAAAAATTAGTCTCGAAAATATTGCAAAAACTATCGAAAAATGGCCCCGAACCACTGTCGATGGTGCCGCCGGGTGGGCTATTTTTGTGCTAGTTTTTTATTTGTATTTTTGGGACCTATTTTAATACTGTTTTTAAACCTAAGAACGGTAGAAAAAACTGCTGAAAATATTTTCAAATAATTCGTGAAAAAACCACCGTGATTTGTGGCCCGTAACTCCCGAAACAACTGCCGGTGCTGCCGCCTATTATTCGTGTTCTTAGACATTTAACATGTTCTTAATTATTTTAAAACAATATTTAAAAACTTTTACATCAAAAAATTGTGTTCCGTAGACTCACATTCGATCTTAAAAACTTAATCTATCACGATAAACCCTCGTTATTAAAAAATTTAATTATAATCATTATCCAAACCATTCAATCAAACATGAAAAATAAGATGATCATAAAATCGAGATTAGAAAGCATGCAAAACAAAGTTAGCGCAGTTATAAATTTACCCAACCCCTCGATAAATTGTAAACAATAAACAAAACGGCTTTGATACCAATTGTTAGAGGCAAAACTGGTAAGATCATTGTTTTTGTAAACAATTTTCGAAAAAAAATAATTAGATGAGCAAACGCCGAAACGGGCTCCAAATAAAACTTTTGATGTCGAATGATCAAAATAAAAATTTGTGCCACCACAGTTAATTTAGAATAATACATTTTGGTCGATTCTTTAACTACGATTCTTGATTCCGAGTTGAAGCTCTAATATGACCTTTTACCGTATTCCCTTATACGATTCCCGAACGTAGTGTGGGCTACGATCCTTCGAGAACTCGTACCGGCAGAACCTAGTCAGCTTTAGTCTTGGAGACAAGTTATAATCTTGGTTCAGCCCACTGCATATTTATAGAGCTACAGCAGGGACCTATGGAGTAATTATGACGAAGACTTCTAGTGTAACCTAGATATCCATCCAGCGGTTTCTACAATTAAGCAAACCTCTCTGCAGTATTTGTAATTAAGAAAACCTTGCAATAATTTCTGTAATTTTCATAAAACACTATATTACAGTTCACACCACTAAAGAACTGTAACTGCACTGTAAGCAATAATCTCAAGACCATCTTTGCATTGAGCTCCTATTATTAAATGCTTAACTTATCTTCCCATGTTAAGATTTCTGATACCCGCCAATTAAATTTAATTACTGCTAATTTAATTTAATTAGCATCTTTAAAATTCCTTAAGTCCCTTCCGCTTAACAAATTTAACTATCGGATAATTAAATTCACCTGCAGGGTTTGACCCGGTCAAAATTTATAAGCTTCCTTAAGAAGGTATTGTCAATCCTGATCATTCGAGACGTGAATTCCGTCAATAATTAATATTTACCATATAAATAGTACCGCTATCCAACTCACTAGGAATATAGACCCATATAAGATCGCACCCTCTAATGAATTAAAATAACGAATATTAAATATACGCAAATTAATAATTATTTTAGGATTGAGAGCATAAACACTCTCATAATAACCTTGGGGTGCAAATTAATTTATATAGTTAGTATAAAATTAATTACCCCAATGTGTCCCGTTAAATACACACAAAGTGTATCAGCACAGAGAGTCGGAATAATATGTGACGTTATTATCTATTCATCATAACCAAGATAGGCCTACTAAAACTCTGTGATATGGTCGTACCGATGGTATGTCCATTTCAATCTAAACTGTGAACAAAAAACTTATATTCTGTAAGAACCGAAAATCTGGTCTTATGTGTGAAAGTCGTACTCTACACACCAGATTAAATCTATATTGCAATTCAGCTAACTAATGGGATATGTATCTATTTCATCCAAAGGCTTATAATGCTTTAACCAAATCTAACGATGGGGAGGCATGAGGCACAAGAGAGGCATAGGAGAGTGAGGCACAGGTGTGAGAGAAACACAAACACAGAGTTACAATCTGCGCCTCTCTGACACCACCATCAAACGTTGCCTCACCTCGGCGCCTCTGTCACTCTCGC
Source organism: Heliamphora exappendiculata (assembly GCA_034768845.1). NCBI lineage: Eukaryota > Viridiplantae > Streptophyta > Magnoliopsida > Ericales > Sarraceniaceae > Heliamphora > Heliamphora exappendiculata. Next base: position 13,051 of record JAOTRH010023004.1, on the reverse strand, counting down.
CTATCACTCTCTAGCACTCTTAGTTTCTCTCTCACCACCGACTCAACACCATTCGGATCTATCTCTCGCCTCTCTCTCTCTCTCTCGCATTCTCAGTTTCTCTCTCACCGTGGCTGAGTCACTGTGCTCTTCACCGCCGCTCCCCACCAACCCACTCTCAGCACCGTTTGGATCTCTCTCACCTCTCTCTCTCTATCGCACTCTCAGTTTCTCTCTCACCACCGCTGGGTTCTCTCTCACCGACGCTAACTGACATTCATCTCCGCTGGGTCACTCTTCTCTTCACCATCGCTCCCCACCAACACCCTTGATTTGTAAGGTCAGTGAGGATTTTCAACTTACTAAACCCAAGATTTTTTGATTTATAAACCCAAAAGACAAATTGATGAAGCTTTTGTTCGCTTAAGCTACATAAAAAATGAAGTTAGGGTTTAAAAATTAGGGGGGAAAGAGACAGTTCGACAGAGACAACTCAAACTACCGGTGTTGTGGTGGAGTTTGGAGAAGTAGCACGAGCTGGCGGTGGCGGAATGGGAGCCGTATGGTGGTGGCAGAATGGATTACGAATACTTCCGTTATGGTTAGAGGAGGGAGAGGCATTGCGGTTGTAGTTCTCTCTGTTGAGATTTGGATGGCTTGATCGGTTGCTCAATGGTTTAATAATGAGGTGGTCTTCACTCTTCAATGGAGGCAGATTTCGCAGACAATGTGTGTGAGAGGGAAAAAGGTTCTAAGAATGGCTTGAACGAAGGGCAAAATAAGTAATGGCAAAATCGACTTTTCATTCGATGGTACTGTTCATTCGATATGTTCACACCAAGAATGCGTTGTCACATTAGTTACACCCCGTTTGGGATATTCCCCTTTCACAATTTTTTGGCTTTTTTAATTTTATTTTTTTGGTTTCAATTTATTATATATATATATATTATTTTTATCAATGAAATTTATTTTTTTAACTTGACTCGATAACAAAAAAATAGGAAATTTTTTTGTTAGTTTCTTTTAAAAAATTTAATACTTAGAATAATTATCTATTTCTTTTTTTAATTGGTTTATACTATTAATTGCAAAGTGGAGGTTTTAAATGTATGCATGAGAAGTTAGGATAATTTTATTCGAGTTGTGGCTTTATTGTTGGGATTTAAATGTTTGCATGAGAAGTTAGTATGGTTTTAATTGAGTTGTAGTTTTGTTGTTGGAACCAGGCTGTGAGACCCTGACCCGTTTTCTTTTTCGACATTTTTCGACGCGTTGGTTATCGTTTTGTTATAGCATGTTTATATGCATTTTGATGTATGATCGGGTTTAGATATGCATGTGGGGTTGGTTCCCAGGATCGTTGGGCGTTACAGTGCATTTTTTTTAAAAGAAGATATTTTTGTTGCCTATAAATATCAAGCCTTAGATATTTTGTGGAGATATTTTTCAAAACTTGGTGGCTAAGTTTTCTTTTTTTTAAACCAAAGCTCTGCCTTCTCTCTATATTCTCAGGGTCCCGAGGCTCTATTTTCGACGATCAGATAGCAGATCCTTAGTCTCCTCATGGTGGGCTACGCGTTCATCCTGACGGAATTTCATTCCGACAAAGTTTATTTTTGCATGTGGTTCGAGGCATCGAGTTTTTGACTCAACGAGGTAGGATCCTAAACTCTCATGTTTTATAACGGTGCTACGTGTAATTGTTTGTATTTTTACTGTTTAAAAATGCCTGAAAATCGGTTTATAAGCTGGGTTTTAGTTTAAAATCATTTATAGGTGTTTTTGGTTGGATAGAATCTGGTTTTGAGTGTTTCTCTCGAGGTTTTGTGGTAGTTTTGGGCTTGTGTATGTCCGTGAATTGTAGAAGGGGTGTTTGGATGGTTTAATTTGGGGTTAAGAAGCTTTTTTCGTTGCTAGGGTTTTCTTTTTGCCGTTGCCCAGTTCCCTGGTTTGAAAATCTTGAATATGTTGCTGTTGTGTCGACACCTCTACTGTTTGTGTCGACACCTTGGTGTCGACACTTGTTCTGTTAGTGTCGACACGTTTGTTCTCTGCGTGTGTTACCTAAACTCTAGGATCTTTTGTGTCGACACATCTGCTATTTGTGTCGACACCTTCACTCTTAGTGTTAACACCTTTTCTGTTTGTGTCGACACCTTCGTTGTTTGTGTTGAGACCTTTTTTGTTTGTGTCGACACTTTCGCTGGTTGTATTGAACCCCTTTTCTCTGGTCGTGTTGGGGCCTTAGGGGTTTCTTTTGGTCTTGTTGGGCCTATGTGGGTTCGTGTTGGCCGTGTTAGGCGTGCGGGAGTTCGTGTTGTGCGTGTGTGGTTTTTTGTTGGCCGTGTTGGGCGTGTGTGGTTTCGTGTTGGCTGTGTTAGGCGTGTGAGGGTTCATGTTAGCCATGTTGGGCGTGTGGGAGTTCGTGTTGGCCGTGTTGGGCGTGTGTTGGTTTGGGTTATGATGTGTTGATGGTTGGTTCCTTGGTTTCTAATGGGTTTCCTATGGTATTCAGTTGATTGATTATGTGATTAGTCGACTAAAATACTGTTAGATTCTTTTTGGGGTTTGGTTAGTCGTGTTGTGATTTTAGGGGTTGTGTCATGGTCTCGGGTGTTTGTTTAGGTGCCGTCCTCGGGGTTGACGTGCATGGCTAGATGTGAGTTGTTGGGGCACGGTTGTGTGCATCATGGTTGGGTATGGAGCGTGTTTGGGCTCATAGCACCTTTGGAGGAAAGGTGGTGTTTTATGGCCTCGTGGATTGAGGAGTTTATCATGGGCCTTCGGGTTTGGCTTGGTTTTAAGGGTTGTTGGTTGTCAGGTTGTTGGTTGTCCATGAGAGTGGATGTCGGGTTGTATGGCGGTTGACGTCATGTTGTGAAGTTATATATTGCTATGTGCGTTTATAACTGGCTATGTGCATTTATAACTCTCGTTTATTTATGTACGGATTATGTAAGTGGATTATATGGCTTTGATGTCACTACGTGTAACGCGATTTATGCATTAAAACTCAGAGTTTTACTAGGCATGCATGTGTTGGATCTGGGGAGCGCATGCGTGTGGTGCATATGGTATGCTTTATGCATTTAAATCATGGTTAGGTTATGCATAGGTGTATGGAATGGGATAGTTGAACATGTTGTTCGATGGATGTTAGCCTTGGCTAACGATGGACGGAAACGTGGTCTAATGTTAGCTCTGGCTAACGATGCCTGTGTGTGTGTGCGTGTGCGTAAATCGGATGGATGGAAATGTGGTCCTAACGATGCAGTTGGGTGTGAGTATCAGAGGGACAAAAACGTGGTCCTAATGATGCATGTGTGCGTGTTTAAGCATCAGAGGGAAGGAAATGTGGTCCTAACAATGCAATTATATGCGAGTATCTGAAGAACGAAAACGTGATACTGACAATACAGGTTTGTGTGTGTTTGACGGACGAAAATGTGATCCTAAAGACGTGTGTGTGTGTCTGATGGACGAAAACGTGGTCCTAAAGACGCGTATATGAATCTGAAGGATGGAAACGAGGCCCTGAAGAGACATGCGTTGTGTGTTTTGCATGGGTTGTGTGCGTTGTGTGTGTTCCACGGGTTGCGTGCGTTGGGTGTGTTGCTCATAGTGCATTAGGTGTAGTGCATGGATTGCATGAGTTATTTTCGGTTATTGTAGAACTTTTGTTGGGGCTTGGTAAAGCCAGTTAAGATATGTATACATGTGCTGCATACGTATATTTGTTCCCTTTTGAGGCTCGTGTGAGTCGTGTTTTCAAACTATTTTTACTGGCTCTGATGAGTCGTGATCTAAAACTGTTTTTAAACTATTTTAAGGCTTGAAAGAGAGTCGAAAACTGCACCCCATTTTCCTGGTATGCTTGGCTTATATTGCATGCTTTGTGTAATTTTTGCTGAGCTTTGGCTCACGGTATGGGATTTGAAATGTTTTTCAAGTACTGGTCATGCAGGTTGATCCGGGGTTACTGGAGGGGCAGAAGATTTGTAATCTTCCTTTTGTTTCTTTTTGAACCATGTATGCTATAACATGTTTTCCAGCATTGGGGCTGTGTAGTGTAAGTCGTTTGGCGATTATATACTATGCATGTATGGTTTATTTTGAGACTATATTCTCGGATTGGGTATTAAATTCGGTTGCTTGTAGGTGTTTCACGTGACTCAGAGTTTGGGGCGTGACACAAGAAGAGCTTGTATATACTATATTGATTGATTTTATTACAGGTTATTTGGTAAACGGTCAAAACGTTAGATTATCTGAAATATAGGAGAAATTTTGTCATTTTTTAAAAAATTTAGTACTTAGAATAATTATCTATATATTATTCTTTTTTTCCCAATTTAGTGTTTTTTAGTATGGGTTATTCATAGTAATACGAGGCTTTAGATAAAATTATTAAATTGTACGAGTAATCTCAAAACAAATTGTAATAGTGTCTTTAGGCACGGACAATACCTAGTACTATATAGAATAAAGGATATCCATGCTTAATATTAAAGAAATAATATTTCATACATTACTTATTAAGATTCTCATAAAATAAAAAAATTAATTTTATTAAAATAAAATTAAATACTGAAAACATGATTTTCAGTACACAACCTTAACAGTAGGACCATGCAAAAATATCTTTAAATTCTTTTAATAAAAAGGTTAACTGCTCATGTTCTTCCAAATAGGGCGTAAAACCAACATGAACTATCTGTGGATCCTTTTTATTATTAAGATTTATTAAAACAGTTTCTTTCATTACAGGTTTAGCTTGCATTTTCTCTTCATTTTCAACTAATAGTTTTAATTCATGTGGGTTATCCTCCTCGAAAGTATTAAAATTTTAGAATCCAAACTAGATATTTGAGGCACAACAAAGTAAGAAAAATTTAGATTCATTTAATTGATTTCAACAGGGGTTACAATTTTGAACTTGAAATGGAAAGGACACGGGATGCTAACAGATGCCTTCCTGGCAGACTTGCCATCATAGGAACCATTATAGACTCGATTAAAATAGACTCACTGAGGTCAAGCTCTAACTCACTTTTTACATCATGCATATGAAAAGACTCAAGGGATTGATTCTTTTGTATTTCAGTAGCATCCATAATGAGCTTAGTGTAATTTGTGGGCTTGTCGGCATCCATCATCAATGCAGCCTTGTCTTCTTTGTTACCTATACCCACTCAGGCCATCTCTTCATTGAAGAAAGAACTCAAATCTCCTTCCTCTCAACGATTTGCCCAATCTATTTGCATCTTTTCGGCGTATCCCATCTGCCAAATCTTGGCTTCTTCATTATTGTAGGATAGCTAATAGCTGAAAAAGATCTCTGTTGGAGGCAATACTGCCAAGATTTTTATTTTTCTAAAAATGGTTAACGGTAAAAAATTAACTGGACGGGAAAAAGCCGAAATGGGCTCCAGATAAAAATTTTGATGTCGAACGATAAAAAATAAACCCGTGCAACCAAAGTTAATTTAAATGAATACCTCTTGTAGATCTAATCTTCAACTACGACTTAATTTCGAGTTGAAGCTCCTGTCAGATCTTCTACAGTATTTCCTTATGCGATCCTCGAACGTAGTGTGGGCTACGATCCTCCGAGAACATGTACCGGTAAAACTCCGATATATTTTTTTAAGTCTTGAAAGACAAAAATAATATATCAATAATGATATAAAAATCAATCTAAACGGGTTCAGTCTACCCGCATATATATAGGGATACAGCAGGGGCCTGGGAGTAATTATGAGTAAGACTTCTGGTGGAACACAGATACCTACTGGCGATTTCTGTAATTATGGAAAGACGCAGTGATTTCTGCAATTTTTATAAAATACTGAATTACAGTTCACACCACTAAAAAACTATAATTACACTCTGACCCATAATCTCAAGACCTTCTTGCATTGAGCTCCTATTATTAAATGCTTACCATTTCTCCCCACGTTAAGATTTTCGATACTTGCCAATTAAATTTAATTACTGACAATTTAATTTAATCGGCATCTTTATATACTTAAGCCCTTCCGCTTAACTTATGTAACCGCTGGATAATTAAATCCACCTATAGGGTTTGGCCTGGTGAAAACTTATAAGTATCCTTAACGGGGTATTGTCAATCCCAATCTTTTGGGACTTGAATTCCGTCAATAATTAATATTTACCAAATAAATAATATCGCTATCAACTCACCGGGAATATAGACCGCTATAAGATCGCACCCTTTAATGAATGAAAACAACGAATATTAAATATATGCAAATCAATAATTATTTTCGAATTAAGAGGATAAGAACTATTCATAATAACCTTAAGGTGTGAATTAATTTATATAACCAGTAGTCAGTACTAAATTAATTACCCTAAATGTCCCGTTTAATACACACAAAGTGTACTGGCATAGAGAGTCGGAATAATAGACGACACTATTATCTGTTCTACGTAACCAAGATAGGCATACTAAAACTCTGTGCCACAGTCGTACCGATAGTATGTCCATTTCTATCTAAACTGTGAACATAAAATTTATATTCTGCAAGAACAAAAAATCTGGTCTTTTGTGAGTAAGCTGTACTTTACACACTAGATTAAATACTATACAGAATATCGGACATCCATACATAACAAATAAATGATATACATACATTACTCATAAATATTCTCATAAAATAAAAAATTAATTTTATTAAAAATAAAATTAAATACTAAAAATATAGTTTTAAGTATACAAACCATAACAATCTACCACTTATACTCAAAACCATGCTGCATACATCTAACTTCCATGTCCTCTACATGACTATCAAAAGTCTTAGCCAGTAAGCTCTTTGTAAAGGATCTGCATGGTTGTGTCCTGATGCAAGTTCCATGTCTGACTTAAAATCTGAGTCTGTGTTTCTAAAAAGGTACTAGACTATCTGCCTGGTAAACTAGCATATAATCCTTAGTCCATTTCAGGTACTTGATTATATATTCTTTACCGTATTTCAATACTCCTGCCCTGAATTAGACTAATATCTGCTAACCATGCCTACGGCAAAGCACATGTTGGGTCTAGTGCAAAGCATGGCATACATGAGGCTTCCTACTGTCGAAGCATAAGGAACCGCCTTTAACATCTCTATCTCATCAAGTGTCCTAGGACACTTATCCTTGGAGAGAGTGATTCCACGCCTGAAAGGGAGAAACTCTTTCTTGGAATCCTGCATGCTAAAACGAGCAAGGATATCATCGATATACTTTGCTTGTGATAGGCCCAACATCCTTTGTTTTCTAATCTCGCATAAGCCTGATCCCAAGGATGTGACTGGCTTCTCCCAAATCTTTCATATCAAATTACCTAGATAACCATACTTTAACCGTAGATAATACCCCCACATTGTTTCCAATGAGTAAGATATCATCTATATAAAGTACTAGGAAGATCACCATGCTTCCGTCACACTTCTTGTACACACAGGACTCATCCAGACTTTGATCAAAATCATATGACTTTATAGCTTGATCAAACCGAGTGTTCCAAGACCTCGATACCTGCTTAAGTCCATAAATAGATCTCTTAAGCTTGCACAACATGCGCTCTTGGCCCTTTGCAATGAATTCATCTGGTTGTATCATAAAGATACACTCATCAAGACTTTCATTAAGAAAAGCTGTCTTGACATCCATTTGCCAGATTTCGTAATCAAAATGGTCGGTAATGGATAAGAGAATTCGGATAGAATTAAGCATGGCTACCGGTGAAAATATTTTCTCATAATCGATCCCTTCTTTTTGAGTGAACCCTTTAGGAACAAGCCTAACTTTGAAGGTTTCAATCTTCCCATCTACTCCTCTCTTTCGCTTGTAGATCCACTTGCATCCAATGGATTTTATTCCTTCGGGTGCTCTACAAGTTCCAAGACCGAATTGGAATACATAGATTACATCTTTAAATTCATAGCCCTTTGTCAAAGATCTGCATCTTTGTCTCGTAGTGCTTCATTGTAGTTACAAGGCTTGGTATCTAGTTATGCTGGAATCCTATCAAAAAACTCTTCCAAGAACATCTACCGGTCAAGTTGATGAATAACCCTCCCACTACGACGAGGCACTACCTGTGTTTGTGTACTTGCAGTAACAGGCTATGCATAATCTGAACCCTTTGCATCAACACCCTGTTCTTGATTTGCACCTGTCCCGATAATCCTCCCACTATGACGAGATAATAGAATATCAGTGACTTGTGATTTCTCTTTCATTCTACTGGAATTTTCTCTCAGTTCTTCCAGAACAATTTTGCTATTGGGCCTATAGTCTATAATATAATCCTGTTCCAAGAATCAGGCATTTGTGCTAACAATGACCTTCTGATCCTTAGAATTATAAAATAGACAATCTTTCATTCCTCTGGGATACCCCACAAAGAAACAAACTTCTGTCCTCGGTTCTAACTTACCTGCATTCCCTTTCAGCACATATGTTGGACACCCCCAAATCCGAATGTGTTTCAGACTAGGCTTACGCCCGGTCCACAATTCTGTGGAGTAGAAGGTACTGACTTAGAAGGCACCAAGTTTAGAATGTAAGCTATTGTCTCTAAAGTGAGTCCCTAAAATGAATCTGATAAACCTGAATAACTCATCATTGACCTTACCATCTCCATAAGAGTCATATTCCTTCTTTCTGCTACACCATTTTGCTATGGAGTGCCAAGTGCAGTTAACTGGGATGTAATCTCCTCTGATGACAGAAAGTCCTTAAACTCTCCAAAGAGGTATTCCCCACCACGGTTGGATCGTAGTGATTTGATACTTTTACCTAGACGCTTCTCCGCATCTGCCTTGAATTTTTTAAATTTCTCAAAGCATTCAGACTTACGGTGCATCAGGTAATGTATCCATACCTTGAGTAGTCATCAATGAAACTAACAAAGTACTCAAAGACACCTCTACCCCGGATTGCCATAGGATCACACACATCAGAAGAAACTAGCTCCAACGATTCTTTAGCTCTATAGTCTTTGGCCGAAAATGGCCTCTTGGTCATCTTACCCTCTAAGCAAGATTTACAGACTTGAAGTACCTTCACTTCTAATAAACTCAAAGGTTCATCTGCTACCAGTCTGTTTGTCATTTTTAGATTAATATGACCCAAGCGTAAGTGCTAAAAAAATGTTTGGTTCATTAAAGAATGAAACTTTCTCTTATATGGTAATATAGATGTATTATTCGTTTCAGTTAGTTACAGTGTATGAGGGATTAGAGTAATAATATAAAGATCATCTACCAATGTACCAGAGCAGATAACCCGTTTATTATCCTTAATAACCACAGAGTTATTAAAATAAACAAAATATCCATATTTAGCGAATCCAGAAATGAAAACTAAATTCCTTCCAATGGCAGGTACATAAATACAATATCTCAATATTAAAACCCGATCTCTACCAAAACTAAGAGAGACATGTCCTACTGCAACTGCTGTTACTTTTGTATTATTGTCCATATATAGGTAAATCTCCCCATCACTAAGTTGTCGGGATTCTTGGAACCCCTACAATGAATTACAGACATAATTAGTGGCTCCCGTATCTACACACCAGGTACCGGTAGATAACACTGCTAAACATGTTTCCACAACCAGTGAACAGAAATGGCCCTGTTTGTTCTGCCTTTTGAGTAGTAGACATAGCATTTTCCAGTGCCGGATCTGATTGCAGTGAAAATATCTGCCTTTCGGCTTTTGCACACCAGTCCGTAGCACACTAACTACCCTGGAAATGTGTCTCCCTATTTCAGAACTTTTTTCTTCTTCATGCCTTTCGGCCTCGAGGAAGAACCTTTTTATGAAACAGACACATTCCTGGTATTGAAGGAATACCATTTGTAGTTAAAACAATATTCATGTTATATTTTCAGTCAACAAAATTTGGTCCCGTAAGTTTATTTTCTTTGAGTATTGAAGCGAGTGGGTTGAAATCCATTTTAATCCTAAGAATCACATAATTAAATAAAACTGTTAATTATGATGAATAAAACTTTGAATTTATTTTAATTTGATTGCCTCTACCATTTTAAAATTAATTCGTTAGTAGCCAGATAACCCGAGAATAGCATGCCACGATGGGTGCACGTCTACTATCCTTCATAAGACCAGACATGCCAATTCCTTTTAATTTTACTATCTAGGCAACTGACCATGCCAAGTAAAATTAAATAGCTGACATAGTTTTGGTCCAGCATATAATAGCAATGACTAAGATGGAGATGATACTATTATATACAGCTAAGTGTTAACCATCACCTAATCTCAAATTAATCGCTTCGCAATGAAACTTTCATATGAAAAAGTGATTCACACTAACAATTATCCAGAATTATCCCTAAATGAGGTTTGTACTGGTGATACCGTAATTAATATGTCCGATGGGGAGAAAGACCTTACTGCCAACACGCATGGTTTAATTGCATCGCCTACAAACTAGAGATGAAGACTGCGAGATTTATTTGTCAATAAATTCTCTCTCCCACTTAGATTTTTAAAATATTTTTTAGGATTATAAAAAACCGTTTAATTAAAATAAATTTATTTATTTCGAAAACCACACGATCTGAAAGAATCAAACATTTTTTCGTGTACACGATTTCAAAAATTATGATTTATCAAACCATTTTTCGAAAGTCACACGATCTGAAAGAATCAAACATCTTTCCGTATACACGATTCCAAAGATTCTGATTTATCAAACCATCTTTTCGTGTTTCAATGCGTAACAAATAAAATTTAATAAATGCACAATTTTTCCTCCAGTTTTTCAGCTAAGATAGTGATTAAATGCATTTATTTATTTTATTTTCTGTTCCACATTTTTTGAAAAATAATAATTTATTTTGATTAAATATTTTTCTATTTAATTAATTTAAAATTCAGAATTAATTTTCACGTTTTTCCAACATATCTGATTTAAAAAAAATATCATCTTAAATGTGATATTTTGTAAATAAAATAAAATATCTAAAGTTTTTTCATTTAATTAAAATTAATTAATTAAAAAAACTTAATTTTATTTGTTATTATAAAATATTTTAATTAAAATCGAATATTCAAATTAATTAAATTAACAGGATAAATAAAATCAATAAAAATCAACCACGCAATTAATATATAAAAATAAATTAAATGCAAGATAAATATAAATCCCGATTTTATGACCCGATTGAAATTCTAAAGAGGTTTAGTCTCCTGTTCTAAATAAGCTTCCAGTCTTTCAGTTGCTGCATAATTTCAGCTTTTTCGGTTGTATTAAAATTCCTTGATTTTATCTAATCTCACAAATTCTGCCGGTTGTGCTTATGGAAACCACGGCTTGAAGTGTTTGCTTGCGCCTGGGAGTCCAGAAAATTGAGGAATCCCGGAATCCCAATTGCCGAAACTTGCTTTTCCAATTGTTCTACACCTTGTGATTGGTGCAGTTTCTTTGGGAATCCCAATTGCCGAAACTTGCTGTTCCAATTGTTCTGCACCTCGTGATTGGTGCGTTTCTTTGGAAATTGCTTTCAGGCCTTGCCTTGCTCCAGCGCCGTGTGGAAAAGAGACATTGTTGGGAATCCAAAACCACTCAACCACTTTTTGTAAACTGCCGAATTTGCATGGAATTTCTTTTGTTAGCCAACAATCGAAAAGCAATTCCCAAGGCGCCAACTGGATTGCACCGGTGGCTTGGTGCTTGCTTGCGCAGTTGTTTGACTTTGAAATTGCTGCGACTTGTTTTGTGGAACTGCAAAACCAGTGTTGGTGCTTGAAGCTTCAGGAATGGAGCGCTGGAATTGCCGAAGCTTTTTGTGTTGGAGAGCTTCAACTGTTTGGATTACTAAAGCTTCCTTCTGCCCCAATGGGATTGCACCACTGTTGTTCGGCAATTGCATGGAATTGGATTTCTCTTGGAAACCGTGAGCAGCAGCCAATAAAAATTTGAAAGCATCAAGGCTGTTTTGGAATTAGTGCGCCTGCTGCTGGAAATCAATTGCGCCACTGTGGCGCCTGGGATATAACTTTTGCTTTTTGAATCACTTTGAAACCACATGTTAGAATATTAGATTGATTTCATTCTGATTTGATTTTATTCTCTATATTTATTGTATTTCTTTTCTTGTTTATTTCTATTCGCCTTTAAATAGGCTATATATTGTACAGTTTCATACACAGAAAATATAAAATCTTCTCAATTTCTTCATGGTATCAAAGTCACGTTCTTGTGGCCTGTAGTACTTTTTCCGGCGCCGCCCAACCGACCTTGCCGCTGTCCATCTCCGTCGCCGTCTGTTGCTTCCACCGTTGTCTGCCGTTTGTTTCTTTGGCCTTAACCAGATCCACCGGATCTGGCCTCCCCTCGTGCCGTCAACGCCATAGTCGGTATCTCTTCTCGCGGCCATTGACAGTGGTTCTCCCATCATGCTATCGACGCTATAGCTGGCGCAGTCCTTCATCGCCGTCACCGTTGTGGCTCACAGCGCCGCCCAGCTGCCACCCACAACGCCACCCACAGCGCTGCCCAGTCGCACCCAGGTCGTCGTCGCTCAACGACGAACGCACCAACGACGTCGTCCGGCGAAGCACCAACAGGCGCCCTCCGGCGACTATCCCGATGCCCAATCGAAGCCCGCTCAATCTGTTGCCGCCGCTGCCTCTGCTGAACCCTCAGCCTCCTCGCCGCAGCTTGCCGTCGCCACCTGCCGCACCGCTACCTTCCATCACTCACACACTGCCTTCTTCCATTACTACCCAGCAGGTAGAAGAAGAGAGAATGGGAATTTGGGATCTGACAGTGAGATTGTGAAGGAAAAGATTTTTAGGGGAAAAGATTTTATTTGGGGGTGGTTTTTTAGGGTTTACAGCGCAGCAGGGAGGAGTCTCCCAATACTCGATCATATTTAGGGGTTTATTTCTTTAGTTATTTACTTAATAAAAAAATGTCTCAATCAGCATCGACTCTCGATTCAATTGTCCGTCCTATTGATATTATATTGAATGGATCCAATTATAGTATCTGGACTCAGAACATGGAGGTTTTCTTGAA
>JAOTRH010022993.1:0-21896 GCA_034768845.1 Heliamphora exappendiculata | reverse complement strand
GGCCAATCCAATTGTAATTGAATCTGCTATTGAAATCTGAATTTCAATGGCCAATGAAATTCACAGATTCCAACAATACGTACCGACGCTCTCATAGAGCCAAAGTTTTGTTCATTTATTTCTCACGTTCAAACTCATATTAATTTGATTGCCTATGACCTATTGATCAAGCCGTCGGCGAGGCAGCTCTAATCCATTATTAATGCGAAAAGAGGTGGACATCACTCACCCAGTCAACTACTAATGAAGGTGGTGAATTTTAATCTTAACCTTCTACAATACACACATATACAAGTGTGTGCAAGCATGTGTCTCATTTTTTTCCAAAAACAATTTCATCGTGTTATTGTTGAAAATTATGCATATTTTTTTGTGCACTTATGGTAAATTAAATAAAACACACAATCTGAACTTACAGAACGAATGAATTTAATGACAAAAAGAGATTAAGACTAGTGTTTTATACCATGTCCTTAACACATTTATTCTTGCTACGATACTTACAATGTCATGAATGTTTATTTCCCATAATACAATACTTTAAATTTCACATAAGAAGTACAAAAATCAATGGGTCTGGCGAACTGAATTATGTTCTATAATCTCTTTATAGAACACTATGTATGTCATAAATAACTCTCTAAGAGGAACATGGTATATATAGAAAAACTCGTAACTATTCAAAATAGTTACGAAATAAAAAGACATGTCTATTTATATATACTGAATAGGTGCCACAAAAAAATACACTCTTATAGTAGTAACTATTCAATTACTATTTTCTTTCAATTTTATTGAATGTGGTTCAGTAAGATATCTAGGTGGCTCGGCTAGTACCAAGTGACTCGGATTAGTCCGAGTAACTCAAGAACTTCTAGCAATTTTCGTCATGTTGTGCTATTTTATGACAATATTACCAACTCAACCTTAATCCGAGCTACTGGACACGAGTTGCTCAGCTAGGAGTAGCTATGTCACTGCCTTTTGCTGTGAAATTTGAGAAATTTTTTAAAAAATATTATTGTTTTTCAAGCATCCTCTTCCCAGTTAGTATCAATTGTAAAACAGTATATATATTTATATATAAAAATAATAATAATAACTTTTAAAATTGTATAAACAAACTGATATTTAAATTAATAATAAAACTAGTTTGTTATATGTGAGATTAAAACAGTTTGTAGAACAAGAATAAAGAGAGACGAAGGCAGGACAAAAATAACAATAATATAATTAAAACGTAAAACTCACAATACTGCAGATTCGAAAGAAAATGAAAGTAGACTTAGGCAAGTGAATGACACTTTATCCTTAAAGCAGATTCGCCCATCGCAGTGGTGCTTACGGATTCGGACGTCTGCCTCCCAGGATTACGAAGTATCTCCCACGCAAAAGAAGCACTGCAATTTGCGTGCTCTGCGAACCGAAACAGTGATTGAACCCTCTCAATGGACGGAAGCAGATGCAGAAAGGAAAAAAACTACTTTTTTGAATGACGTTGGGGATGTTAATTTAAGGTTGAAGAAGCACATGTTCGGATATACCCAAACCGATGCAAACCAATAAGCCAAACAGGCGCACCTATTCGGAAAGAACCGCTTGGTTCTAAAACGGTAATAATTGACAACTTTTAATAAATAAAAACAAAATTTATTTAATAAATAAATTTTTGCCAAAAAATATAAGATCCTATTTGAGGACCTGCAACCCGCAACTCGAGCTTGGCCAGGCCCGGTGGTCGAACGGGCGGCAGCGGCGCGCACGTGTGGTTAGGGTTGAACCCATCATTGGGTAGGTCGCGCACGTGTGGTTAGGTTGAACCCATCATTGGGTAGGTCCCTAACCTTCCACAAAATTGGGCAACCCGCAACTCGAGCTTGGCCCGGCCTGGTGGTCGAACGGGTGGCAGCGGCGCGCACGTGTGGTTAGGGTTGAACTCATCATTGGGTAGGTCCTCTCCTTTCCACAAAATTGGGTACCCCCAAGGGACCCAACCCTTAGCCTAAAGTTGCCTTATATATACCCACAAAGTTTTACATAAACTTTCAATGTGGGACAAGACTTGTTGTCTTCTAAATTACTTCATTCAACCACATGACTTTAGAAATCATTTTCTCATTCAATATTTAATGGTTTTGATCAACCAAATACATTTTCTTAATGTACTCACGACGGTGAACGCAACACCATCCCGACCCATCTTAACCGGTGTATAGGTCCAACATAAAAATTAGCTCAAAATTTGCCAAAATTTAAGCTAATCAAAACTATTTTCCTAACATCAATTTCGTCAGCCATCCAGTTTGTTTCACTCTTATTATTATTATTATTATTATTATTATTATTATTATTTCATTTTCCTTTATTTATTTTGGAATAGACTTTTTTACTTTCTCGAGTCGTTTTGATGAAATAAACCAAAAAAATAAAAAAAATTTGATAAAAAAATAAAAAATATTCACTAAAAATGAAAATAAGCAATATCAAATTTAGCTTATTGACTTATTTTAGCTTATTTTCATTTCTTTCAACTTTTTTAAAAATATTTTGATCATTTTTTTAAAACTTTTTTGGCTTGCCTTAATAAAAGGAGTTAAAAAATATAATAATTTGTCTAAATAATAAAAAAAATTAACTAAAAATAAAAATAAACAAGTAAACAATTATATCGAATAATTAAGATGAAGATTTGAAGAGTACAAGCAGAATCGAGTCTTGGAGGTGCAATTCTTAACATTCTAATAAATAATATTGAGGTACGTAATAGTCTTGGCATGGCATAATTAGTTGATTGATGTTTTAAAGCAATTAATTAAGCAATAGCTAGAGACTAGAGTGAAAGGTTAAGGTCTAAGCCTTCTTCGATCCCTTTTTTATCATCATCATCATAGGTTGCTCTTGATCCTCCTCCTCCTCCTGCTGCTGTTGCTGCTGTTGTTGTTTGATCAGAAGAAGCACCCACAAAATTGATGGGAGAGTCTTCCAGCTTCGCAGCCTCTGCGGATTCTTGGGGCTGGAATCTTATTGATGGGTTACAAATTGCAACCGCTTTCTTTTCCACCTCCACTTTCTTCTTTTTCTTCTTCTTCTTGTTGTGGTGATGAAGATGACGATCTTGAACTGCTTCCTCTTTTATTTTTCGGGATGAGCCGATCATAATATGATCACGAGCTTCTCGAATATTTCTGATGATGGAAAAGAACATCTCCATCTTCTTCTCTTCATCCTCATCTTCATCTTCATCTTCCAGTGCAAGATGACGATGATGATCATCATCATCATGGCAAGTCTTCCTCTTCTTGCAATTGATGATTCCTTCTCCCTCCTTCTCCATGTCCATGCCCATGACCATGTGATGGTATTGCCTCAAAAGGAACAATTACATGGTATTGCCTCAAAAGGAACAATTACAAACAACAAGAGATCCTGCCTGCAATTTCTCCGTTGCTTCTAAGCTACTTCTACGTACCAGTAATATAAGTAGGAACCTCTCTCTCTGTCTCTCTCTCTCTCTCTCTCTCTCTCTCTCTCTCTTCCTATAAAAGTTGACACTTGGTACAAGGTCACAGTCAATACAGTTTTAAAATGATTTCAATCGATTTCTTTTTCTGCAACACCCCCCTAATCCTAACTCAAATGACACAAATATCCTCATCTAAAATAATGGGAGCGTTAGCTATTTACTTGTAATATACCGTAGCTATACAATAACGAGTGTTTGAAAAAAAAAATTTATAATTAAAATTAATTATTTATAAAAAAAATTTATCATAACTTATAAAAAAAATTATAAATGTGTGAAAAAATTAATAACTTATTAATAAAAAAGTAGATTACCAATATCCCAACATCCGTAGCTATGCACCGTTTGGACAACTATATTCCTGTAATTGCGCTTAACAACCAACAATAAACATTGAATATGACATCTTGTATGTATATTAAATATTTAAAATAAAATAAAAATCTTCACTAGCTAGAATATTTTCTTTACATTAAAGGTCAAGATTACTTTATTTTAAAATTAAACGTTAAAAAATGTGCTGTATAAAACAAATTTCTTATTAAGTTCTCATATTTTATTATGTAAATATATTGGTCATGTTTGTTTGTGAGATTGAGGGAAGCAATTAGAATATTAAGCTTTAAATATTTTGTTATTTTAGGCTGTGATTGACAATTGGGCCTTTTTGGCTTATTGGTTAAAAACACCAAAAAGTTAAATTAGTCCGTTTATCAAAAAAGCAAATAAGCTAAAAAGTTAAAAAATCAAATCAAAATACAAACTCTTAAAATATTTAATCCAAACTCTTACCACTCTTAAAATACAATAATACTATTTATTCATAACTTATTTACTACAACTATCAATTATAAATAATAGTTAATATCAAATATATAAAATTGTAAAATTATCAACTTTGAATAAAAAATAAAAAAATTAATTTTTTGTTCAAACAATTAACTTCAAAAAAGCTAATTTAAAAGTTAAATTACTAAATAACTTATTTTGAATATAATTTAGTTTTTTAATTTAAAAAGTAAAAAAAATTTAAAAATATTTTTAAACTAGTTGACAATTAGGCTTTAATTTTTGTTTATGAGAAAGAAGACATATGAGAGTTAGAAACTTGTGGGATTCATGTATTTTTAAATCAATCATTTACTTATTAGATTATGGCATTCGAATTAAGCCTTTTGAATAATTTTTACTAAATATGTGAGATTAAAACCCTTATTGCAAAGTAGTCTAATGCTACCCATTTTACATTTTTAATGCTAGTGTTCATGTTGTCAGATCTTGAGCGAAAATGGTGAACAAAAATACAAAGAAAGGGATTGAGAGAGAAAGAGAAAGAGATGATAGCCAGAGAGAGAGATAGAGAGAGAGAAGGAGTGTTCGGCAATTGTTGAATTTTGGGCGGCGATGGTGGATGACTGGCAGTGATAGTTTTTGGGATTGATTTTGAGTGGCGATTGTGAATGGCTGACGGTGATGATTTTCAAGAGTAGTTTTGGGTTAATTTTAATTAGTTTTTCGATTAGTAGTAACAAAAATTTAATAATTAAATTAATTTAATATAAAAATTAAATTTAAAAAATTAATATCATTTTAAAAATTATAAAGAGTACATCAATTTTTATCAAAAATCTCATATAAGGACAATATAATTTATCTAAAAAAAAATAAAAATTAAAGTGACTTTTAGCACACCGCGGAAGGCATTTTAGTAAATATGCTTGGTCAAGGTTATCTGACGTATGCCCCAAACATCATTATGTAATGTTGTTGCTGACACAAATTATGACATCAGAGGTAAGAGAATGTTATGAGTCACGCTTCAGACATTGGGACCGCTTCCATTGCACAGCACGTGATTTTATTGTATTATTATCTTTTATTTTTAAACTTCCTCCCTCTATAGTTAAGATTGTAATTATTTTTTACCATTATATTTAAATATTATATATTATTTTATTTTATAAATTTATTATTTATTTTAAAATTATACATAAAAAAATATCACATCATATAATACTCAAATATAAATATAAGTAACCAAATAAGTAAGCACATTGACCGTGTATATGTAAATTAATTAATTTATTTATTTGATTAAATTAATTTTTTATTTTTAATAAAAAATTATTTAATTAAATTATTATATTTTTTAAACTTGTTTCATTGAGACGAATCAAAAAAATAAAAAATTTTAATTAAAATATTTAAAAAAATAAAAAAATAAAAAAAATTAATAAACTAAATAAACAAATTTATAACTAAAATAAATTAATAAGCAAATTTGCCCAGGCCCATTATATATCATATCCACGAGCAGGAAGCCGGAAGCGGCTACTTTCTTCGTTGACGAAAAGTCTTCTGTACCTTTTTATTAGTCTTTTTCTACGCTTTTTCTTTGTCGTATTTTCTAATTTCCTTTTGATGTTTTTTCCCCTCTCCGGCTTTTAGGAGGGAATCAATATTTATTAAACGATCATGCTAATTATTGTTTATTGGATGATAATTAATAGCTTAATAAAAATAAATTTTTTTTAATATCAATGTATTTTTTAATGTAAAACTTACTATTTTCACAAATATCAATATATTATATACTTATTAACTACCGTCCATTAGGCTGTAGTTAGCATTTTCCTTTATTAAATTAATTTCTGCCTTCTATTGTAATAACAATAGTGTTAACAGAACTGAACTATTTTGTAAATTACACTTACCTCTCTTGAGATTTAGCAAAGCATCAACCATCTCCTCTGTGGTTTTAAAAACATCACTAACTTCCCATGAAATTTTAATTTTAACATCAATTAAGCTAAACTGTTAAAATATTTAACGAAAATCACTATTCTCACCCCAAAACCACTACACTCCCAAAAACCACCTTCAAACCCCAAAACCACCTACACCCCCAAAACCCACACCCAGACCCCAAAATCACCACCCTAAACCCTCACGCCGCCGACTGCAGGCCCCTACACCGCCGCCACTGTTGACCCCCAAAACATCCCCTGCTCTCTCTCTCTCTCTGCCTTTGTCGTCTCTCTCTCTCCCTCCGCGACACAAAGCACGGGAAAACGAGGGGCGAAAGATTTGTGTCAAATTTTCAACAATCTTCCTGGAGCAACGCCGCCGCGCGAGCTTGAGATTGAGATTGAGCTTGGGCTTGGGCAGCGATAAGAGAAAATAGGCGTTCGCGGAGGCAAGAGGCGAAAACGCCGACGTTGCTAATGAAATTGGGGAGGTTTTGGCGGTGGCGATGTGGTGCTGACGGTTGGCGGGGTCGAAGGTTTTGGGGGTGGCGGTGGCGGTGGTGTGGGGGCCAGCGGTTGGTGGTGTGAGAGTTTGGGGCGGTAGTTTTGGAGTAGGGGTGGTTTTTAGAGGGTGCAGGTGGTTTGGGATTTGAGGGTGATTTTTGGGTGGTGAAGTGATTTTAGAGGTGATTTTGAGAATATAGTGATTTTGAAAGCGATTTTGGGATGAAAATGGTAATTTCTATTAAACATTTTAACGGTTGAATTAAATTAATGTTAAAATTAAAACTTCAAAAGAAATTAGTGATGTTTTTGAAATCACATGGGAAGTGATTGATGTTTTGCTAAACCTCAGGGGAGGTTAGTGTAATTTATTCTTTATTTTATCATATTATTATTACTAGTTATTGTCCATGCCTAAAGACACTATAATTATTTTTTGAGATTACTCGTGCATTTTAATAATTTATTTAAAGTCTCATTATTCCAAGTATTAAACGTTAAAAAAATTTGACAAAATTTCTCCTATTTTCAAAAAGTAACCTGTAATAAAATCAATCAACGCAATATACATATATTCTGTTTGAATCCAACAACAAAACCACAACTCAATTAAAACCATTCTAACTTCTTATGCATACATTTAAAAGCTCCAGTTTAAAATCAATAGCATAAATAATTAAAAAAAAAAATTATTCTAAGTATTAAACTTTTTTTAAAAATTAAAAAAAAATTTCATATTTTTCGGATAATCCAACGGTTTGACTGTTTACTAAATAACCTTTAATAAATTCAAGCAACATAATATACACAGGCTCAGCCTACATCCCAATAATAAAGCCACAACTCAAATAAAATCATCCTAGCGTATCATGCATATATTTAAAAGCTCCAGTTTGAAATCAATAGCATAAACTAACTTTTTTTAAAAAGAAATAGATAATTATTCTAAGTATTGAACTTTTAAAAAAAATTTGACAAATTTTTTTTTATCTTTCGGATAATCCAACAGTTTAACCGTTTACTAAATAACCTATAATAAAATCAAACAATACAATATATACAGACTCTGTCTGGATCCCAACAATAAAACCACAACTCGAATAAAATCATCATAACTTTTCATGCATACATTTAAAACTTCTAGTTTCAAATCAATAACATAAACAAATCAAAAAAAGCATTTTAGTTTTATAGTTTACACCGAGTGCGAAATGCCTCAGTTCAGGAATCCACTGAAAAGTTAAAAAAATAAAATAAAATAAAATAAAATAAAAACTGTTAACACACCATGGTACACATCAAATGTACCATAAAACTAATGTCTTAATCTATTGTAATTCTCCTGACCTTGCTAATGAGAGAAAATGCAAGAAGAAACACATTTGTTCCACGATAACTCAAAGGCTAATCTATTGTAATCATCCTGGCATATTCCGTCATTAACTAATTGAACCCATAAGAAGAAATAAAAATGAGAAAGTGTCGAGCCATAAAAGAATATCTAGTTTATACACAGTTATTTAAGGTTACCAGCATTGTCCCATAAAACAAGATTGACTGTGCTCCTATCCACAACCACATTTGCACTAAAATTGTCAAAAATAGTTAGCACGTAATCATGTTTTCCAATCCAAAAACATACATAAGATCAATGCCTAAGAGCTTATCTAATTTCTTTCACAAAATATCAGTAAGATTTCAAAAGTAATAGCAAGATCATTCTCAAATACAGACTGCAAACTGACTTTTTTTCTCAAAGAATAAGCAATGCCACCATACAATAAGCAAACAGATCATTCTCAAATACAGATTGAAAAAACTGTGATTATGATTTCAAGCAATACTATTTGTGCGTATTGATTTAGAATTGAAAATTTCTAGCAAAAAGCCATAAACAAACTTGTTTGGATTTTCGTAACTTTTTGCTGAACAATAACTTTTTACTCTCTTCAAGTTCATTCCCATATCTAGAAATGATAATAATGAGATTCTATAAGAGAACGCATTTTTTTATTCTAGCACGGAGGTTCATAAAAAATAGAAGATATTCAAAAGATAAAAAAGAAATAGGAATAATTACACAACAGTTCACAGAAAATGCTTGGAGAAATATTAGAGTTGGGAGCTCACCGTAGATCACTTAATGGCTTGCAATAACGACTGAAGTTAGAAGGGACATAAATAAAATGTAAAAAAAAATAGTAACAGATCAATAGATTATTTAGATGCCTAGATTAAATAATAACATCATATCAATTAAAAAATGTACAACTTTTACATCCTAATTGATAGTGATAACCGAAATAAATAATAACTCATCAATAAAAAAAAGCACAATTAACACATCTTAAAGGTACTACCAACACATGACTCAACTAAAACCAATTATTTTTTAAACACTCTTGATACAAATTGAACAAAATTAAAATGGTCACCCTTATTTGCTAGTGACCAACCCCAAGCACTTGCACTTCACATCAGATTCATCCAAATGTTGCACGTATCAAGAAATACAATCAAGATTCATGAGTATGATGAGTAAAGCAGTTAGAAAATCAATACAACGAAAAGGAAAAATAAAAGAGTACCAACCTCATCGATTCCAGAAGTACCCAAAAGTCGATTTTGGACTTTCATGTACTCAATGGAGAGCTCTGTGAAGATCGGTTCATCAACTAAATGACTTTTATACACCAAATTAATAAAAAAAAAAACCAACAAACATTACATAGATTCGACAATATTCCGACATGGCAATAGATTTTAATTATTAACACATCTTAAAGGTACTACCAACGCATATGACTCAACTAAAACCAATTATTTTTTAAACACTCTTGATACAATTTGAACAAAATTAAAATGGCCACCCTTATTTGCTAGTGACCTACCCCAAGCACTTGCACTTCACATCAAATTCATGTAAGTGTTGCACTTATCAAGAAACACAATCAATATTCAAGAGTAGAATGAGTATAGCAATTAGAAAATAAATATAATAAAAAGGAAGAATAAAAGAGTACCACCCTCATCGATTCCAGAAGTACCCAAAAGTCGATTTTGAACTTTCATGTACTCAATAAAGGGCTCTGTGAACATCGGTAACCTAATACCCCTCACGTAGTTGCAATATTTTGAGATTCAAAAAAGAAAAAAAGATATGAAAATTGAAAAATAATGGTAAAAAAACAAAACGATTTGATGAAAAATAAATATATGCAGCCACATACAATAGGATAAAAACACAATAGCATTGAAAGGAAAAAAACAAAAAAGAGAAACTGACTACAAATTGCTGTCACCAGGAGAGTATCACGACATTTTCTACACTTGTTGCAATAACATTATACTTTTTTAGTGCTTTCTTCACCAAATTCTTTAATTTTAATTACATTACACATATATAGGCTATGTACAGTATCAACAACCAACTTTCCATATCAAATAGGCTATAATCTGACCGGCTTGTTAGTGAGAAGATATGCTTTGAACATGGCTTTAGATGTCCAATAGGATAATAACCTTAAAATTTCGAGCGGGTCTGTCACTATAGCAGTACAAAAGGATTTGCGACAATATCAATTTTTTACCTTACATCAAATTTATCATAACTGGACAAACTGCAAGTTACTATATTACCAACTTAATAATGATTTACCATGTCATTTCTTTAATAGGGTAACAAAAGAAAAGTATAAAAGATCTACTACTATTAAAGAAATTAAAATAAAATTAATTCATGCATAATCATGGAGTTAAATACAGTCACTAAAGCGAATAATAAGAAAACTAGCATACTTCTCTATTTTATTATGGTTATATTTTTCAAAATAAATTTCAAGAATTAATTTCCTATTATGGGTATACACTCACTAAATCAATTTTCAAAATTAATTTCCAATAAGAGATCACTATGGTTCCTAAGAAATTTATAAAACTAAAATTTCACCAAAATATAACTAAATTGAGGCCACATAACATTATAATATTGCTAGAAAGCTCAGCAAAGCAAGAGAATACGAAGGTGAAAAATCTTTTTGGTTTGTTACTCATAAAAAAATGAATACATGATATTCCTAGAAGAAATGAAGATTGATCAACGATGCAGAGAAAAAAAGGATGAAGAAATGAAGAAATAAAAATTGAATATAGTAGCCCAACGATGCAGAGAAAAAAAGAAACAGCATAGCTCCTAAATTGCTTTATCATGGCACATATCATAGAATTCAACCAAACACCCATATCAATTTTTTGGTCCATTATCACATCAAACTATAAAAGTGTGACTTGGCCCAACAATAAGGATTATTGTTAGTAGTGCTAGTACAAGTCACGGCCTCTTTATAAATAGTAAGGATTATCGACAGTGGGTCGTCCTCTTTTATTACCCCAAGCTATATTGGATATTTAATTAACTAAATGCCTTTTATACACCAAATTAGTAAAAAAAAAAAATTCAACAAACATTACATAGATTCAACAATATACTGACATGGCAATATGTTTTAATTATTAAGACATGCACAATTATATATGCTTTATATTCTTGTATACCAAAATCAAATAACAATATTATCCCAATTATCAATTAAAGACACCCAACATTATGGGCAGCAATAACTAGGATAAGAGATAGGTCATCTCATTTCAAAACATATAAGCGAAATCCAAAGAGAAAAGATTGAATGTTTACTCAAATAGCTAGTTCAACACGTATATAGACAACATATTTTGGTTGCTATTCCTAGAGTTCATCTTCATTACAAAAAATGGTAGTAATAGAAAAAGAAAAGTCTGTGCATAAAAATAAGGGATAAAACAAATTATGGGTACCATTTCCTTTCTCTGTTTTGCTGCTGCTTCATGGTGCCCCTAAGTTATATGTACAGAAAATGAACAAAGTGAGAAAGGGATAAAAGGTGAAAAGACAAAAAAATGGCATGGCTCACTCCTCCCCCCAAAAAAGAACTAAGCACACACACACACACAAAGACCCAAAATTGACTGGCCCAACACTTTCTTATAAGGTATCATGATTCTAAGCACCAAACAAATGGCATCAAATCAACAAAATTGAATCAATGAGAAAGCAAGGGTGAAGACTAACTTACCCAGCATCGATATGCAATAACTTCCCAATGGTAGCACTCCTCTTTTCGAAACTAAAAATTAGATGCCCAAATTGGAAAACCAAATTGAAAAAACAAAGGTATAACTTGGTAGATAACAAAAATACTTGACAACAAAGAAGGAAAAATCTCTATAGATATTTCTCAATGTTTCCAATAACAATATACCTGGCAATCACTCTTATTTCTTTCAAATATTCATATTTGGGATATGAAATTAATATAAATAAAAAACACTAAAAATACTTGTAGGTACTAAACCTGTATTAGTAACAAAAGAAAAGAAAAAGAAAAAGAAAAAGAACCATTCCAATATCCCTTTCCAGGAAACTACACAGCCACACCTTACTCGTGCAAGAGCAGGGGCCAATGACATGGAGGAGATGAAGAGCAAGGGTGACGAATAAAAGTATGACCTGAAGTATTAGCACATTAACTGAGAGAGAGAGAGAGAGAGAGAGAGAGAAGTAAAAGGTAAAATGTACTGGAGAAAAACAAAAGAGAGCCCATTTCTTGAAGCAAAAGAGAGCTGTAGCTTCTATTGCTAAAGCAAAGAGGAAAAATCCAATAAATAAGAAATAAAAGAACACCATTACAACTTAAGCCAAACTCAGATAACTCACATATATCAAATAAATCACATATAACAAATATCCCTTTGTAAAAATACACAATAGCTGTTACAACTATTGTTGTTCTTTAGCACCACCTCCTCTTCTTCTTCTTCTTCTTCTATAAGCAAAAGGCGGGAACAGAGCAACCAATCTCAAGTGGGTCTATGGTAAATCAAAAGACCCCAAAGTGAAAATCAAAATATATTCCTATTAACAAAGAACTCATGCATCAATAGACAAAGAAAACTAACATTTTTCATAACAAAAAAAAACCTAAAACATAGATGAATACAAACATGTAAATTTATTTCTATTTCGGCGTGATCCAAACTCTAAAAAGGCAAAAAACAAAAAACAAAGAAGCCAAACAACCATCTTGATGGACTAAAAAGGCAAAAGTCACTTTAGGTGTTAGAACCATTCCAGAATTGGGTTGATAATCTATCTACTTATTTCTTTTCTGGTGGGTAATAGGTTTTAGAACATCAAAAGGGAATCTAATTAGGTGAGATTGCTAGAACCTTTCTGATAACACTTCTTTATAGGGACATTGCTTTCATTGCACTCAAAATAGAAGGCGAGTGAGGTAGGCTCAAGTAAGTGGGCCTTAAATGTAGAAGCACATTTTTTTCCTTGAAGTGGTGGTAAAAATCTCTCAAATAGCCAAGATCTCAAGTTAATCATGTTTTCCCTAGGAAATCATTCCCATGGATATTTCAAATCCCAACTTCATATTCATATGAGGGGAATAAATTTCTTCCTTCTAATCTTTAGGGTGCAATGAGCCAGTAAACTGTCAATTATAAAAAGGCTTAACATCCTTCTCTTCCTAGCCGTGCACAATCTCCACCTCATTCTTTCGTTACTAAGTAGCCTGCTAACTCTATTTCAACCAACAACATCAACCAACAACATCAACCAACATTGGTGAACACCCATGTCTAATTAACTAAAGCACATCGGTATTTTTCTTTCTCCACACATACCAAAAAAATAATTATAAATTAAATTCAATAAATAATTAACTTGAACACCAACCACAATAAAAAACATTAAAACATTGCCTTGAACAATATTTGGGCCTCAATGGAAAACTAAGTTTTAGAAGGTAGGATAATAAAATGAGATATTGTCTACGACGTTATGCCGCCGAGCTCAGCCACGCTCGTCTTCGCCTCAGACAACATTCCCACCGTTGGATTGATAGAAACAATAATAGTCTTTGGATTGTATATAAACGTCCCATCCAACCAATGTGAATTGTAATATACAACCTATATGAATAATGTGAATATCATAGGAGCTTAATTCCTGCAATGTTCCTATTTTTTGTTTTTTCCTTAATCTGCAACCTTCGGCTAATGTTTTTTCTTTTTATTATAACTCCGAAAATGTATCCATACTTCATTATTGTGCCTGGACTAAGCACAACAATTAAACTTCTCTAGACGACAGACAATTGCGGCACAACGATGACATAGCTAAGTTAATAAACAAAATATAAAATATAAAATATATAAAATATAAAATATAGAACAAAAAAGAAAAATATAAAATATAGATATTCGTCCAAATCTATACCAGAACGAATACCAAATCTATATTTTTATACCAGAACCAAGAAAACCAAACAATTAAGAGAAGAAAAAATATTTTTAAAAGCAAAAATCCAGAGAAAGAAAAACTTCAAATGAAATTCCATTGAATGACAATTT
Organism: Heliamphora exappendiculata; assembly: GCA_034768845.1. NCBI lineage: Eukaryota > Viridiplantae > Streptophyta > Magnoliopsida > Ericales > Sarraceniaceae > Heliamphora > Heliamphora exappendiculata. The sequence goes on along the minus strand of JAOTRH010022993.1, from coordinate 7,664 downwards.
GGTATTATAAAACCAAAAAAAACTGGAGTCTAAACATTCTAGAATGTAGATGGAAGTAATTCTTAGATAGGAACCAAGGCACGGAAAAATAATACAATATGCAAGATGTCTTTAAATCACCTTGGCTAATATGCCAAAAAATAAAAATTAAAAATAATGTAAATTCTAGTTAATAACAAATAATAAATAAATGTGAATATCATAGGAGCGTAATTCCGGCAGTGTTTATGTTTTTTGTTTTTTCCTTTCACATTATATATTTTTATTATAACTCCGAAACGGGGCCATTAATAATCCTGTAATTAATCCCATGCGATCTTTAGTTGTGTTCAAAAACAAAAAAAGCTAACAAATCAAATAATCCGTGTTCATCATGGAACTCGGAGAGACATATTTGAGTGGCAACGGAAAAAAAAAAACTACCAAACATTGCAACATGATAAATTTCACATGTGGTGTTTGGCGTTGATGCAACGAACGGTGGTGTCATGCCGAACATTCACAACCTTTTGCTTCCGAAGAAGACTGGTGGCTCATTGAAGCCCTCTGCTGACGACGATAGTTGAAGTGTGAAAGATCATCATCCCTTCAACGCGAAGTTTCTCATTTTCGAATTAGAGTTCTTATGTTCAATTTAGCGTTCAAGAGTTGAGTCAGACTTTTCTCGTCTTCGTGTTGTTTTAGTAGTACAATTAGTGTCTAGAGTTTGGTTGTTAGTGTGAATATCAATCAATATTCTGTCTTCCTAACAGATGCAATCACATTGATGAATGATTTGAGTGAATGAATGTTATTCTTTGCTGCTTTTATCATTAGTTTCGATTCTTGTTTTCGTCTTGGAACTTGCAAATTATGTTTTTTGTGTGCTGGTTTATTTCACAGTTGTGTTCTTCCTACCTCGATGTTGGATTCAATTCGACTGGTTACATTGATTTAAAATACATAAGCAATAGCAGATTGTCAGTTTTTGATGTAAAAGTTTTGTTCAGAAATGTAAAAATAACACATTTGGCAATGTTTGACAGTAAAAATTATTAATTTGGGACTGATTCTGTCATTGAATTGTCTTTTATTTTTTTAGATTTGATTAAAATGAACATCTGGAAAGTGGCTGATGGGTTTAGACCATGTAACTGATTTTGTTGCTGGGATGAGCGGATTATTGATCTATTATATACTGTGGCTGGAGCATACTAATGGGTGCAGGAAGGAGTGCAGGTGAGTTGGACGTGATTGTTATCCAGTTGTTTTACCTAGAATATGGGGATAAATGAATGGGCTAAAACAGTACCTTTGAATTTGTATGCAAATAGATGCTGGAAAAAAAAATGGAGATGTGTTACTATGGTTGGTTAATAAACTCTTAAGTAGTTAAAGTTTTAACTTATGTTTTTTATTTGTGAGTGTTTGAAAAGTATGTTAGTTTTTAGCTAAAATTAATTATTTATAAAAAAATTTATAAAACCAACACAAAAACACCACCCAAAAAAAAACAGGTGATTTGTGTTCAACAAATCAAACCAGGTTGTAATGCGTCCAACACTTTATTTTTACCTAAAATTATTCATCTGATCCAACTTCAAATTGAACACAACAGCAAATTCAAAGTAATAATTTCACACACCAGCAAATACAAAACCAACTTTAAATTGAACATACACAAAAAAAAAAAAAACAAAGTAACAAAGTAACAATTTAACACAACAACAGATACAAAGTAACGATACAAAGTAACAATTTCACACAACATTTGACATCTCATATAAGCAATAAAGAGTGAACATTTTCAAGAATTTTCTGGAAAACAAAATGGTTAAAAGCATATGTATTTTTTACATATACTTCTTGTAAGCAAAAAAGAAAACACTTAGTAGGCATAAAAATCAAAGAGCGGATTGCGAAGCATTGAGAGGATAGAAAATTAAAAATCATGAGACAGAAAATTAAAAATCAAACCCAGGAGAGAGATGTCAAAAACGTATGGATTTTGATCTTGATAAAGAAAAAGAAGCCATTCTTCTAGCGCCTCAGTTTTTTCCGATTCTAATCAGACTCCACATCACACCATGATGCTACAGTTCAGAGAAATCAAAAACCCTAGCTCTATAAGGAATGGAAATCAGAGGAAAGCTCAAAACTCAAACTCAAAGAAAATCAGAGACAGAATGAGATTGTAAGCTTCTTACCAACGGCGGCGAAAAACGGTGGCGAACTACGACGGTGGCAGTAGGAGTTTGACGACAGAGGTGGGCGATGACGATGGCGGTGCGGCGGCAGCGGCCACAGTACGATGACGACGACGATGGTGGAGTTTGACGACGGAGGTGGGCGATGATGATGGCGGTGCGGCGGCAGCGGCGACAGTACGGCGACGACGACGATGGGTGGGGAGGACGGCGATGGAAATTAAGAGAGGGGGAGAGAGGCGCTGGCAGAGAGAAGAGGGAAATTAAGAGAGGGGAAGAGAGGATCTGACAGAGAGAATAGAGGGGGAAAGAGGCGCGGTGCGGCAGTTGCGACGAAAGTACGGCGACGACGCCGATGGGTTGCGAGGACGGCGATGGAAATTAAGAGACAGGGAGAGAGGCGTTGACAGAGAGAAGAGGGAAGTTAAGAGGGGGAGAGAGGCACTGACAGAGAGGCACTGTGCGAGGCGGTGCTGTTCTTCCGGTGGGCCAGCATTCGAAGAAGTGTGGTGGTTCTGGAGGAGCGGCAGAGCTATTGGGCGCATTCGAAGTCGGTACGGGTTACGCTTTGAGTGTTTTGGCAAGAACCCATGAATCAAAATTATCGAGATTGAGAAGAACGGTGGGCAGGAACTCATGCAAAGCTAAACCGTTGGATTAAAAATGAAAGCAATTCAGACCAATGGAACTTAGTTTGTCTCTACACATTTTGAAAAAACTGACTTAATTTATTATATAAATTATTATAATTGTAATTTTATAATTATATTAATTTATTGAATTCTATTATTTACGTTGTTTATCAATGTACTTATGACAAAAGATCATGTAATAAATAAATAGAATAAAATCATTATATTAATTTATGGACTTGTATTAATGTTATGTTATGTTATGTATGGATGTACTAGACTTATCTAAAAAGTCTAAAAAGTAAACAAATAAAATATTTTAAAAAAAATAACTTAAATAAAAGTGACATGCGACGATGCTAGCTAAAGCCACCTTTGGATTTGGGTTTAGGTTTGAGTTTGGGTGATGCATTTTTTAAAAGTTTGCTTAACTTTGTAATCTTGAAGGCTAAAGCTATTAAAAGTCAAAATAAATTGTTTGACCAAAATTATTAGACACAGAAATCAATTATAAAAGCAATGTTAGCTAGCTATAGACTCTAATATTCATGGATGTGGCACCTCAGATGCCTCTGCCTCGGCCTCTGCCTCTGCCTCTGCCTGGGAAGAATATGTAGCACCCAGAAAAATAAAAAAGTAGTGCCTTTTTCATTTGAGAAAAAGGAAATAGCGTGTTGGGAGCTCATGTTAATTGCTGTCACCCTTTAAACATTAATTAATTTTTGAAAGAGAAAAGCTTTTATAAAATTTTTTTTTTAAATAGTTATGTTGGGTGTAAAGGGATACTACTATTACTATATTATTAGCCTAAGAAAAAAAGATAGGAGGAGGTGGGTTCACTCCACTGCTCCACTGCTCTACTACCACTCTATTAAACAAAAAATACAAGATAAAGCAAGCTACGAACCTGTCTGTCCAGTGCAGTCCAGTCTAGCCAGAACACATATCTATGAGTATGGACTATGACATGGCAGTCAGGCTGTCACGTAAAGATGTGTTTGGCTCTCCCAAGATCACATTTAAAATGCAAAGCAAAACAAGCAAAATAATAAGGATATTGCAAGATAAAAACAATTTAAACCCATTTATTATTGACCACAACAACCAAAAAATTACACACCAAAAATTTAGCACTTGCACTTTCCAAACTGACCTAGTTTCACTTGCTGAGTATGCAGGTTAGGTTAACCTGTGAAACAAGTTTTGAGATTCAGAAATGAATATCAACTTTCTGGTATGACTACAAATATGAGATGAAAAACAAAAGGATAGAAATGAATATCAACTCTCTGTTACGACTACAACTTTCTATCACCCACAGCATCAAATATTTTCTCAACCAAACCATTTCGCAACTAAAAGTTTCCAAAGAGGTACGCTTCACCAAGCCTTCGTTTGTATGGAAGGATTTGATGGGGGAAGTGAAGGGTTTGGAAGAAAAAAGGCTAGTTCTAATGTTGTTTGAATTATTTTTAAGAATGAGAGAAGTAAATGGAAGGCTAGTGAGGTGAGAAAGGGCCAACTTTTGAGAGATTTCTCCCCTTTCAAAATTGGGAGAAAATGGAGGCAGCTAGAGTGAAATGATGGATAAATTTTTTTTTACAATGCTAATTATTAACCTTTTTGTGTCTATTGAAAGTATTGAATTCAAGATAACATGAAAATGTTATAAAAGTAAATAAGTATTAAACACATCTCTTCCATTTATTAATTATTATCAAAACAAATAAGAGGAAGTAAATAATACTCTCTTTCTCTATTAAATAACTAAACAAAAGGAGATATAGCTATCACCTTATCCCTTATCTTTCCTCAATCCGAACGAACACTTCCCTTTATTCTCCCCCTCAATCTAAACAAAACTACCAGAGCACTTTGTTTTTTGAATTGGTAAGTGCAAGTTCATCTGTTCCATGGTGGTTTTAGGTCGGCTCACAACCCCATCCACTTGCCCATAATGCACACTTAACGAAAGAACACTCCCACTTGAACTCTATTTAGCAAAGCCACATCACTTCAAAGAAATACAAAAGGATACTCAATCTAGGAAACAGTCGGAAACTTGAGATGGTCACCTTCAGAATGCCCTTTTCCCCAAGCCTTTTGCAACTAGCCCCTTGGATGCCATCCGATCGGCAAGGGCTTCAACGGTATAATTCTTACTTGAGTTATGAATTTTTTGAGAACCATGATTTCCTATTTTTTGACGTGCTATTGTGCTTTAGTTTTGAGTTATGCTGTTCTGCTTTGGTTTTGAACTATATCATTCGTTTTTTGCTTTTTTGTTTTTTGTTGAGAATAATGAAAACAAATCTAAAGTAGTCAACATTTGTTTATTATTGCTACTTTTTATAGTAGCTTTCTCTATTTGTTTTTATTTTCTGTAACTTACTTTTTTCTTTCTTTTGTTTTGAAAAAAAATCCCATTCTAATTTTAAATAATTTTAACTTTTTTAGTGAATAAAATTAATTTAAATATTCTTCATAAAAATCAACTCTATCTTTAAAAAATAAGAAAGCCCAAAAGTTATTTCAAATACTGTAAGTGAAATATGAGTACATATTAAATATTTCAATAAAAAATAAAAATTACCTCAAACAATTTAACAAATTAAACTTTTTAAATATCCCCTTTTTTTTTTTTAAAGAAATAATTCAAACGTTTAGAAAAAGCACTCCTCCTGCCGCAACCACCTACCAACTTGTACGGGGAAGACCCGTAAATTAATTTGTTTGATGAATTGAACCCAGTCTAGTCGAACCCGTCAATATGTCAACACCTACAAAAAATAAACACACAGTGAACTAGCCGGCGGCCAACTGCCGGAGGCCACTCCGATGCTGAAGCTAGAAGTTTGAAGATAAGGTCAAAAACTACAAGTAATTGTCAAAGTCATTTTTTCTTACTAGAGGCCCCTTCTCCTCTTCTTTCTTTCTTTCTTTCTTTATAGAAGGTTTTTCCTTCTTCTCACTCTTCAACCATCATCATTCTTTGACTCGTACCCTTTGTAAATCTAACTCCTCCTCTGTCACATGTTCCCATCATTCCGCCATTATCCTTATGCCGGCGGCTAGCGAACTCCAGTCATATCGCATTAAATAGACCGAGCTCGGCCTATCCTTGTGGCCGAACTCTTGACTGAAATGCATTCCCTGATGAGGCGGCGCATTTAATGGTGTGACATACACCTTTCCAATCACATTTAATATTATCCCGTTTCGGTATAATTACATTAAATGCTCTGACATAGCATTTAATGAAATCCCCATACTCGACTTCGTTGGAGTGTTGCTGTTTCCTTCCGTACTCAACTCCGCTCCTTGCTTTGCAAACTCCTTGAGAATCTGACCTAACCTAACCCTAGGCTGACCGCTTCCCTTTCTTCTTTGCCTCTTGGTACGGAGGCCCTCGGTTCCCCAGAGTGGGAACTTCCCAGCGGGGTATGCTGACCCTGGCCTTGGCTTTTCAAAGCTGTGCAGAGCCTCAAGATTTCTTGCCCCATTGAACGGAGTGCAGAGTCGTGGGCCAAATCTTGCTCGAGAACTCTGACCGTTCTGCGGAGGGGACTTTTTCCTTCTCTTCTTTGGTGTCCGCGCTCTTCCACCGCGCACGGTGTAGCGTACTCGTCAAGGACAACAGGCACTTTTGAGGGTGTCGCTATTGACAGTTTCACCTGAAGAACTGGGTTCCCACAGACGGCGCCAAATGTACGGGGAAGACCCGTAAATTAGATTTGTTTAATGGATTGAATCCAGCCTGGTCGAACCCGTCGATATGTCAACACCTACAAAAATGAACACACAGTGAACTAGCGGCAGCCAACCGCCGGAGGCCACTCCGATGTTGAAGTTAGAAGTTTGAAGATAAGCTCAAAAACTACAAGTAATTGTTAAAGTCATTTTTTCTTACCAAAGGCCCCTTCTCCTCTTCTTTCCTTCTTTCTTTATAGAAGGTTTTTCCTTCTTCTCTCTCTTCAACCATCATCATTCTTTGACTCGTACCCTCTGTAAATCTGACTCCTCCTTTGTCACATGTCCCCATCATTCCGCCGTTATCCCTATGCCGGCGGCCAGTGAACTCCAGTCATATCGCATTAAATGGACTAAGCTCGGCCTGTCCTTGTGGCCGAGCTCTTGACTAAAATGCATTCCCCTAAGAGGCGGCGCATTTAATGCTATCCCATTTCGATCTAATTGCGTTAAATGCTTTGACATAGCATTTAATGAAATCCCCATACTTAGCATCGGACTCTCATGGTTCGGCCCTAGAATGGGCTCCTTTTGTTTGGGCCTAGGTTGGGCTCCTCTTGTTTAGACCTGGGCCTCATTGTGCAACCCGATTGGGTGAACTTCGGCCCAGTCCCCTTCACAACTCTACCCTCGTTCACCTCCACCTCAGCCACATCAAGGTCGAACCTCTTCGCCTCACTGAAAATTGGGAATTCTTCTCCGTCAATGACTCCTCTATCATACCAAGTGGCCTTTGGCCCAATGGTATAGATGTTTACCTCCCAAATGGAAGGTTGGGAGTTCAAACCATGCAAAGTACAAGGTGTGAGAGTAATGAGTGTATGAGTATTTGTCTTTCAAAAAAAAAATTGACTCCTCTACCGTCAACTCCATCCATTATCAAGATCGAGAGCTAAGGTTTGTGACCTACAACGATGGGCGATTAGGGCTAGAGGGATCAATAACATGAAGCTTGATAATTTTTAAAGGGCCCAAATAAATCAAAGCTTAACGGTGGAAAGCGATTCTCGTATATGTCACCACAGAGCTATTGCAAATAATGGTTGGCAAATGCCATAAAGCCACCATGATAACATACAATACTTCGGTTCAAGCA
>JAOTRH010022982.1:0-21898 GCA_034768845.1 Heliamphora exappendiculata | reverse complement strand
GCAACTGGGCATGCCCAAGTGTTCCACCATTTTATATATATATATATATATATATATATATATATATATATATTTGTCATAATTAAGTTTTATTCTTTTTTATAACTTTTTTTCTAGGTGCTCGTAGACTTGAAACCCCTTAATACTCTTAAAAAGGGTTAAAATTTTAAAAGCAAATTACTAAAAACAATATTCTATCTTTTCTCTAAAAGGCTCTTTACCAGTTCATTTTTCTTTCAAATGATATGGGATTTTACACATCTAAAACGTTAAAAAATAAAAAATCTAAAAAAATAATTTAAAGAAAAAAATAAATTTAAACAAGCAATTATTTCATACAAAAAAAAAAACTAGCTATCAACTTTCTAACTTGAAAATTTGATTAAGAGAAAAAAAACAAACTTCATAAGGTGAAACATGTTGTCCCCTGTGCAGAGATGGAAAATATTTTTTTGTGTGAAAAGACATGTGTATAAAGAAGCGAAGGTCTTAAGTTTAACTCTTTTTAAATTTTTTTTAGAATTATTTATACAAGATTACTATTCTGATGAATTTTAATTTTGTCCAATCTATACGTGAATACGTGGATTCAAAATTTCTTTGCAAAGAATTTCTTGTCATAACAAGAAAAAAAAGGTAACATTTTGAAAAAAAATAAAAGAAAACATTTCAATAAAAAAGATATGACGAAATTATCTTTAAATCGTAGTTATTTTTTGTCATCTAAAGAGTTTATTTAAAGATTATGACACTGTATTTTCGAATCCTTGAATGATTGAGACTTATATATTTAAAAAAAGTGGTATGGATTTTGCTTCAACCCAAGTGCATGGACATCAAGGGAAGAGAAAGCATGTTGCCCATTTGGTTGGAGGGGGGAGATACCCATTTGGTGAGATGCTCCACTAGTACTTGTCCAAATTAAGCTATTCATAGTGTCTATTTAATTGAGAATACTACTTACTCATAAAAATTATTTATAAATTATTTATAATTTAAATTCGTTCGAGATATAATTCACATAACAAATAGATCAATTAAACTCTCCATTTATAATTATAAATAATTTTATATAAAACATTTATAAGTATTAAGCATTTTTTATATTTAATTTGAGCATCCCATGAATCATCATAAGCTCTGTCAAATTGTCAGGAAGTACATAGATTGATGAATTGAAGGGAATTGTTGGGGGTGGTAAGATGTTGAATTTATGACTAAAATCTACCCATAAGCAATCAAATACTGTCATAGTAGATTTAATTTATTATAATTCACTCATTTTTTTTTCTTTTTTTTTTATAAAAAAATGGAAAGTTTAAAAATGGGTGGTAAGATGTTGTACCTTTTTGAATCTTTTGGTTTTAGTTTTCAAAATTTTCAAAGAAATAATAAATTTTTTAAAATTTACCATACTTAAATGGCTAAATTACATTATTTGTACTGAAAATTTATTAGCTAAAATATAGAATCAAATAACAATTTAAATTAAAGACACTAAAAAAACATGCTAAAAGAAGGAATCGAAGATAAATATCCAGCTAATCGGAGGAGGAACGAGGAAATCCTTACATATTAAATTAATTATAGTATTATCAAATAAGGTACATCAAAATTGTTGAAAATGGCAATTCTTTGTTTTTTTGTAATAAGGTGACAATATGAATATGTTGATTTTCCTAACTGGAAATCTTGCTTCGATACGAGAACAAATATATAACACTTCGGCCTCTTTTGATAATTGTATAGTTATTATTATTATTTTTTTTATTTTTTCAACCAAAAAGTAGTTTTTTTTTTTACTTTTTCAACCAAAAAGTAAAAAGAAAAAGTTCAAGCCATTTGAAAACTATTTTTTTTGGTGTATTTTAAAATACCAAAAAAAAAAGAGAGAGATTTGTGATCCATTAACCACCATCATACACACACACCAAAAAAATAATATAAAAGACCAAAATGAAATAAGAAAACAGAAAGGCATCCCATGAATATTCAAAAGGGAATGGCTTTTCTGCGGTTTCTCTTGTGACGGCACCGCTGCAATTGAGTCATTTTATAATTTAAAATAGATCTATTTTAATAATTTAAATTATTTATTTTATTATTTATAATGCATATATTATTATTATAAAAAATTAAGTTGATCAAATATTATTAACTGTCTTAACAAATCATATTTATATTTAATACAAAATAAACTATGATATATATTTACTATTTATTTTATTAATACAAATGTAATTTGTTGAGCCAGTTAACGATATCTGATCAACTTGATTTTTGTAGCAATAATATATATAATACGAATAATAAAATAAACGACATAGATCATCAAAGTAGATTCATTTTAAACTAAAAAATAACTCAACTAAATCGATCTAATCCTATAAAAGACTTGAAAGAAACCAGACCCATTGATAAAAACGCTACCCAGTACCTGCTTTTTCAAGAAAGACCAAACAAAGTGAATAAAATTAATATATATATATATAAAGGCCCTGTTTGGATTAAATGTCACGATTTTGTTTATTTTTATCTTTTTTTTAAAAAAATTTAACTTTTGACTAATTTTTTTATTTTTTTAAATTGTCTTGATGAGATGAACTTAAAAAGTAAAAAATTTTGATCAAAAGATGAAAAAATTACACTAAAGATGAAAATAAGCAACAAAAATTATTAATTTATTTTAGCTTATTTTTGTCTTTTCTAAATGTTTTTTATATTTTGATCAAAAATTTTTACTTTTCTTGTTCGTCTCAATGAAAGGAGTCTAAAAGTGTAATAGTTTAACTAGATGATTAAAAAAATTCATTAAAAATGAAAATATACAATATTAAATAAGCAAATAAACAAAATTATCCCAAACATGGCCAAAAGGAAAAGGGAAACTACAGGCTTTTCTTGGGGAAACAATTAAAGTATTTAATTTAAAAAATATAAGGAGAAAGAGATAGGAGACCACAATGGGCCTGAGAAAAATAAAATGGGCCCCAGAATACAAGGCCCATACTGTGTGTGCATCAGTCAACACCTTATTAATGTGATATAAGATCCAAACACTCTTCATTTTTCTTAAGAATTAAAGGCCTCTCTTTTTTATTTTATGGTTTTTACTGTAAGTCAATTTTAATAATCTGAATCGTTCATATTCATATTGTTACGCTTATAGAAATGACCATTCAAACAAAGATTAAATTGATCGAGAATGAATAACTAAATAAATAGATAACATAAATTCTATAAAAAATTGTAAAATTTATTTTCAAAATCATATTTGTCGTCTATTTTTTAGGATAATTGGCTTTTAACCATATAATTACCAGTTTCCGGTCAATTTTATTTTTTATATGTATAAAATTTTTGGTATGGTCTATAATATAAACCGAAAGCACCATAAAAAAATAAAAATCTTTCTATTTATTTAAAAAATGGAGAGAACCTACATCCCCAAGGTACATTAAATTTGGAAAATAATAATACTAGAAATTAGACTAGTAATCCAAACCACTTGCCTACTTGTTTGGTAAGTAATGGATTAGATAATGTATTATTCTTTAAGTACATGTTTGATTTGAAAAGTAAGAATTGAAAATTAAATAAATTATTTTTCAAATTTACTCCTACATACTTTTCCAACATCACCCCACCCAAGGCTAAAAAGGTGCAGTTTGGTATTTTAATTTTCAAACCGATTGGATTGGATCATTTTTTATAATAGAAGTTATGAATATTTGATAAAAAAATATGGCTTGTAGTTAAAATAAAAATAAAAATTATAAATTATAAAAAAAATTATAAGTATTTAAAAAAATTTATAATTTATAGCTAAAATTAGTAGCAGGAAGTTAAAAATTACCAGTAATAACTTTGCCAAATACCAATTGGATTTACTAATCCACCAATTTTGAAAAATGTATAGTTTAAGGGAATTATTAGTCAAACTTATTTATATTATAATAAATACAGATGTTCAAATAACCCACACTTGCCAATTCGTACTAATTTGCGCAATTTATATGAATGAGTTGTTGAGTTGAGTGGTTTATTAAAAAAATTGACGCAAGTGGATTGATTACCTATTGTTTTTTTTAATTTTCCATCCATTGAAGTTAACCCGTCTAAAATATGTATTATTTAGTATATTCTTATATATGACGATCACTACTTTCTATATATAATTATATTAATTTCTTATAATGCATGGAACAAACTAAAGTATTTATAATTTAATTGCTACTATTATATATTGTGAATATTTTTTTTATTAAGTATATATTAAAAACGATTTTTTATATATATTTTCAATTCTATTAGTATTGTTGTTATTATTATTATTTTTAGTTTAGTTGTTGCTTGAGTGTTAGTTAATTGTTTACAACCCTAGCACCAAACGTGAGACTAAAAGGTCCATAGGTTCCTAGAAATGTCATTTTCATATTAAATGGTATTTATTAAATAGTCTCAAAATATCATATAACTTTACATAAAATGTTCTTATTAAGTCCGGATTGGCAATATTGACTTTTTAACTAAAAATATCAAAAAATCAAAATTATTTGTTTGGCAAAAAAGTTAAAGAGTTAAAAGAATTAAATTAAAATACAAACTCTCATAATATTCTATTCAAACTCTTACTATTTTTAAAATACAATAATACCGGTTATTCCTAACTTATTCACTACCACTATCAACTATATATAATTGTTAATATCAAATATATAAAAATGTAAAATTATCTATTTTAAACAAAAAAATAAAAAAACTAACTTTTTTTTTTCTAAACAATCAATTTCGAAAAAACTATCTTAAAACTTAAAAGTTAAGTTACCAAATAACATATTTTGAGTCCAATTTAATTTTTTAACTAAAAAAACAAAAAAACAAAAAAAAAAAAATTAATTTTTAAGCTAGCTGCCAATTAGACTCTTAATAATATACTAAAAAATACTTCAACTGAGCTAATATTAAAATTTTTCATTCAACCTGAGAATCACATAAACAATAATCCAAAATCTTCTATAATATTCCCACATAATCATTATAAGATTGTAATTCCCATATAATCATTAATCATTCTGCAATTATTTGAGATCCCAAACTCTAGTTCATCACTTCATTGGTATCAAGTTGAAGATTTTCGCTTTCATTGCTTGTGATTTTTGGAAACAAAAACAATGAAAAGTTGGGAAACACCATTCCAGAAAAGAAAGCAAATGTGTTAATTTACAAAAAAAAAAAAAAAAACAGGATTACTCCTGCCATCTTTCAAAACAAAGTTAAGTGAGTTTGAGTTTAGATTTTGGATTTGTTGAAAGAAAAGAAATGAATGAGAAAAGATATTCAAACAAATCATTTAATAATATTAGAACCCGTTTGAGATAACTTTTAAGTTTGGCTTTTAAGTAATTTAACTTTTTTTAAAAAGAGAAATAAAAAAATAAGAGTGTTTGAAATAATTTAAAAAAATAAATGTTAGAAGAAAAAAGACTTGACTTTTTTTAAGTTGCTTTGAAAGACCTACAATACTTTTATTTCAAACTAACTTAAAACTAGGCTTTTTAGAAAAAACTAGCTTGGCTTTTGATCCCAAACGGTGCCTTAGTACTCTGGAACTAGCTTAAGGTCTCGTTTGTGTTATTTTTTGAAATTTTATTTATTTTTTATTTTTTAGCTTGTTTTGATGAATAGAGTCAAAAAAATATTATAACATAACCAAACGATGAAAAAAATTATTAAAATAAAAATAAATAAAATAAAGAAATTAACTACCATCCCAAATGAGGACAAAATTTTAGACAACTTTTTTTTTTGACAACATTTTGAGTACACAAAAACTAACCATGAAAATGATCCTAGCCATCTATCTGCATATAGAATTAGCGACGAAGTTAGGATTTTGTTCAGAAGGGAATCAAGAACAAGTTAAAAGAGGTAAAGTCAAGTTAAAAGAGGTAAACTAACCATGAGTATGGGACCTCAGTTGGGCGAACGCCTTATTCATGATGAGTTTAGTGCAAGAAAACTACTGTGCAGATCGGTTTGCAACTTGGGGCGTTAAGTCATCAAGTAGCATCTCGATTATATAGAACTTTCGTGAATAAAATTTATTCTTACTTGATAAAACATAGGCCTTTGAAAAAAGAATTTAAAAATTTGGTAATAGAAAACACTCGAATTGCCAAAAAATAGGCAGATTCAGGCTTAGTAGAGTTCAAATGCCACACAGGAAAAAATTTCGCTGCATCACTAAAGTGTCACCCTTATTTGAAAAAAGAAAAAAACAAACAAACTTGTAACCCTAAATTTATAGTTTATCTAATAGGATTTTTTCAACATTAGGGGTGATCATGGCCTCCTTGTGTTGTTGTTTTGAGTTCTGACTTATGTTCTAATAATAACAACAGGAAGAAAGCGCAAAACATTTTCTATCAAATGATGATGCTCAGCTTCGTACAACATAGGAATTGGCACTCTTTCAGAAAGAACATAGAATAGTAGAGGTTCTAGCATGCGAAACACAACGATCATTAGAAATTGACGAATTAAAAATGCTGTAATATACTTTTTTCCATAACTTCTCATATCAGACCGGATTATCTTAACTCTTGTTACTGAGTTCCAAACTAGTCATCTTGTGCATTGCAAAATCAATAAATTCTGTTAAGAAAAATGCAAGATTATGTGGAAAGAATGATCTTCCCAAAGTAGCTGTCAAACAAACTTCATTCAGTTAAAAATCCAAAAAGTTTTCTCAGTAAAAAAAATGGTTTAAAAAATGAACAACGCTGCGGTTATTGTAGGGTGTGGGAGAGGTAGTCGGGAGAGAGTCTCACCACACAATATTTTTTGTGAACTAATTCTCGTGACTCGAACTCAAACTATAACACCGGGGCGGATAACACTTGGCATTCCGCCACGTCGCGACATCTAAATTTCTTCTCTATAGAGGGAGGCAGAATCTTTAACATAGGAGGGCCAAATCATAAGTAAAAAAGCTTAGACTAATTACATTGCGCATATGTACATTAATAGAGGTCAAATAAATCAAAAAAAGAGTTCACTCTCTAATTGAATGCTGAAGAGATCAAAAAAAGTATATTCCAAAGATATTACAAAAAAAAATGAATGCATACAAAAAATAATTTTCCTAATAGAATAACCACTCTATTGAGTCATCATCTATTAAAAAGGTACTCAACGCTCTTCCTTATTTTTATTTGGTTAAAAGATAGTTAAACTAAAATACACTCGTTATCATACACTCGTTAACACGGGGGAGGAATGGTATCCTCTGGCCCCAACATAGCTCCGCCACCTCCTATACCCAGACCAAATATTCCACAGCCATTATTCCTTTCTTTCAATTGGAAAAGTAATTTCCTTTTTTTCTAAATATGAGGAAAAATCAAGAAAAAGAAAATAAGCACACAAAAAAATCAGATATATTGGCTTACTATTTTCTTTTCTCAACTTTTTTTATCTTATTTTGATCAATAAATTTTTTTGCTTCCGTCGCGATGAGAGGAATAAGAGAAATAAAAATAAAAATTGACTAACCGTTTTAAAAAGTTCATTAAAAGCAAAAATAAGTACCATAAAATAAATAAAAAAGTAGGCCAGTATCCCAAACTAGACATTATCATGTTCCTTCATATCTGAAGATTCAACCTATTCACAAGCATTCTACAAAAAGATGCATTTTACTTGTCAAACTTAACATTCAACTACCAATAATAACACAATTATTGTTCATAACATAGCATTTGACAATTTCTTCTCCTTGAATTTATACACTAGTCTATTACTATGACTATAATGTTTCGTACGATTGTCAACTTATTAATATTTATTTCATGTAACCGGGGCCGGGACGGGAAGAAACAAAGCAGAAAAAGCAAATACCATTCCCGTCTCATATTACTATCACTATAATTTTGCATATGATTGTAGACTCAACTCTCACATCTAATACATAAGAGGAATCAAAATTCAAAACTCATTTAAGGTTCCGCATATTGACAGAAAAAACTTACCAGTGAACGATTTGGTGCCATGCCAACAAATACCGCGATCATAAGATATTAAAATGCTGCAAAAATTGAAAGTAGATGGCAAGTTAGTATAGAATTCAAGATCACAAACCGCACCCTACAGTTCTCTGATTCTTCTTCTCATCCGCTTTACCCTTCTTCAACAACTTAGGCCTCGGCTTCATGGGCTTCAAATAACAAGCTTGAAACCTGACCATAGCCCTTAAAACCTCCACCAACCTACCCTCAATCTCAACACCGTTCGGCTCAAGAACATGCAAAGCTCGTGCAACAGCCTCCATCGTGCTCGTGTATCCGCTAAACGGTTCCTTCCTCAGAATCAAATCCGAATCAAACGTTGTTCCGCCATCTATCCCGACATCATAATCCAAACAAACCCGAATGGCAAACTTGGATAAAAATGGCAAACTTGCTAGTACCATCTCCTTAGCATGTTTCCAGGTTCCATCGAAAGCAATCAAAACAGAAGTGCTTCTGTAATTATCATTCCATGAAGATTGCCACTTGCTAATTTCAATTGCGGATGATGAATCCGTGCCTAAGAAAGAGATAAATGAAAATGCGAACCCATTTATCAGGTTACATATAGGTGATAAAATTTATGTGCAAATGCACTTTGTGTAAACAATCCAGAACTGTTTCCATCATCCTAGAAGCACATAAAAGTAGATGTTTGTCAAAAACTTTTTCAAAGTAGCCTTTTTTCGTTTTGAGTGTTTTTTTTCAAGCTTTAGTACAAACTTTTTTACTTCTTAGATTCATCTAGTCACGAGAAATCAGAAAAATAAAAAAATTAAACACAAATATGAAGAAGAAGAAAAAAAAGGCGCAAATATGCTATTTGTAATAAGGTCTACACCAATAATATGCTTTATTTTATTTTGAACTCAATAGTTGAAATTATTGAATATGAATATGCGTTATTTAGCAATTAATTACACACGTTCTGTTTTACCCATTAGTATATCATTTTAACATATATTTGGGAGAAACATAAAGTCCAAAAGTCAATTTTGCAAAATATGAATCTGAATGTTTTACACCAGATCCTACACCGATATATGTATATAGTTTTATATATGTATTATTTATATGATATTTTCAATCCAAATTCCATCTTCTATAGAATTGACAATGGGGCGGGGTGTTTCATTCCCATCCCCTAGTTGATCGTATTGGGAAAGGGGAAAAAAGATCAGGAAAATAACAGGGGAGGGGAGGTGAGGGAACAAGAATATCCCGAGATAATTCATAAATTTTAAATAAGTGATACTAAAAAATGTAATAGATAATGTGACAAATAAAAAATAATTATTGATGAATTATTAGAACAGAAAATATAGAAAGTAAAATATAAATATGAAAAATGAGAGATAAATATAATTTTTTATGTTTTAGTTTATTATATATTTTTTTTAAAAAAGAACATTAGATATGTATTCATAAACATAAAAGTATTTATTTTATTTTATTGGGGGTGAGATGAGATAAAACGGGACGAAGGAAACAAATACTGTTCTTACCAGCCCATTAGTTATTGAGGACAGAAAAAATCTATACATAACATGGCGGGATAAAATAGGACGAAAAAAATAAATACCGTTCTCGCTCCAATAGTTATGGGGAACCGAAAAAAAATCCATACATAATAGGACGGGATCATGTAGAGGTAGGGTGGGAAGAGATGGCGAGGGAGAAATTGTTATCCTTAATCTCATATGTCAAACTGAAGTAAGAGACAAATCTTTCAAAGTTTGAAATGAAATCAAATTCCAAGTCACTTTTGTGTATATATCTGACATTTTCAATCCAAATGTCAGTTGAGGATCATTTATGTCAATGTTACAATAGATGGTTTAATATAAATAGTTAGAGGAGTTAACTCTTTAGATTAAACTTTCTCATCTTTCTAATATATCAACTTAACATGGTATCAGAGCAAAAATTCTTGAGAAATTAACCAAAAACAAAAAACAAAACAAAAAAAACTAAATCTAGCTACGCAAACCATCATCGCCTACCATAGTCGCCGCTGCCATCGCTGACCAGTTGCCGCTACCATCGCTGTCCAGTCACCGCTGCTGTCATCAACTGTCTTCGTCGTCATCCTCAATCGTGAAGACTCCTGTCATCGCAAACCAACCTTCGCGCATAGTCGTCCCTCTTAGTCGCCACCGCCACCTCCCTCATTCACCGACGACACCACTGCCTCCCTCAGTCGCCGCGTAGACGCAACCGTCTCCCTCAATTGCAGCAGCTACTGTTCCCATTAGTTGCCCCCGCCGCCGTTCCCCCCAGTCGTTACCACCACTGTCGTTGCCAACCACAGTCACTGTCATTGTTTGTTATGACCAGATCTGCTATGAATAATCAGATTCATTAACCCTGGTCATGACTAGATCTGCTATGAACAGCTCCTAGTCTAATGATTCAGGCTCCTCTTTGTGAGTTGTGATCTTTTGTTACTTTATGAAAGAAACTTGTTATGCGTTTGGTTGGAGGAGTTATGGATTCAAAATCATCTATTCCTCGGTTTACAATTCCACAACTCACTACTCGCAAGTTGAATGGAGTTCATTATTAGCATTGGTCCAAAACTATAAAAGTTGCCTTAACTGGTCAAGGTAAACAAACCCACTTGATTGTGTCTAGTCCATTTGAAGATAAGAGGCAGCCTGAATAGGAGCAAAAGGATGCTCAAATTGTTACACTATTATGGAATTCTATGGAGTCACATATTGTTGATATGTGTACTCATCTTAACACTTGTAAAGAAATTTGGGAGTACATTCAAATGTTATATCCCAGTAACCTTACTCGTATGCATGATATTTCAGTTGATTACTTTCAGTTACAACAATATGATAAGTTGGTTACAATTATTTTGCGGTACTTAAGAGGCTTCATAAAGAGTTAAATATTATTTTTTCCATCACAAATGATATTCACAAAATGCAACAGCAACGAGAATAGATGGTTGTGATGAGATTTTTGGCAGGATTGCAGGTTGAATTTGAGTCTGTTCGCTCTCAAATTTTAGCAGAAGCTAAGCTCTCTTCTCATGCAGAGGTATATTCTAAAATCTTGCGTGCCATTTCTCGGGACAATTCTTAGGGTTCTAGTGGTTCTTTTTAGGACAATTTTGACCGTTCAACTCTAGTTACACAACACCGAAGTGATTAATCCAGTGGTTACAACCATGGTAAAGGAAGTGGTGGTTCTCGAGGTGGTCGCAGCGATAGTTCTCGTGGTGGTCGTAGTGGTCGAGGTAGAGGTCCACCTTGTCAGTATCCCAATTGTGGCTTACTCAATCATACATGAGAGACATGCGGGGATCTTTCGGCAAACCTTCTCGATTTGCTAATGCCGTGAGGTTCCACAATGTTCACCCTTCTTTCTCCTCTACTCCTGTTAAGGAGAAGAATATCATTATTTCCGAGGAAGAGCATTCTAAGTTTCTTCAGTATCAGCGGACTTTACAGCAATCTCTTCCAGTTGCATCTCTAGTCCAGAAAGGTACACCTACTACTTGTCTTTCATCTTCTTCTACTTCTCGCCCATGGGTCATCGATTCTGGTGCCACTGATCATATATAAGATATATCTCAGATTTTTTCTCGTATTAAGTCTTCCTCTTTCTTACCCCGTGTTACTTTAGCGGATGGTTCTACTAGTTTTGTTGAAGGCATGGGCACAATTCAACCTACACCTTCATTTTCTTTGTCTTCTGTCTTATATATTCCTTGTTTTCCATTTAGTTTAATGTATGTGAATCAACTTACCAAAAATCCTAATTATTCTATTTTTTTCTTTCCTAATTCTGCTGTCATTTAGGATTTGGTGACAAGGAAGACAATTGGCGAAGGACGTGAGTCAAGTGGTCTCTATTATTTGGACACTAAGGCGTCATCCACAGTTTCTCCTTCTGCATGTCCTGCTATTGTTTCTCCGCTTTAGATTCATTGTTGTCTTAGTCATCCATCATTGGACTACTTAAAGCTTTTAGTTCCTAGTTTAAGTTCTATTTCAGTTTTAGATTGTGTTCGTGTCAATTTGGAAAGCATCATCGTATTCCTTTTTCTTCCCAGATTAATAAACAATAATTGAGTCCTTCCATGTTAGTTCATTCAGATGTTTGGGGTCCTTATCGTGTCACTTCTAAGTTGGGATTTCGGTATTTGTTACTTTTGTGGATGATTGTTCCAGAGTTGCCTGCCTTTATTAATGAAAGATCGTTCAGAATTGTTTTCTATCTTTTGTGCTTTTTGTGCTAAAATTCAAACTCAGTTTAATACTAAAGTTCGCATCTTGCACACTGATCATGCTAGAGAATATTTCTCACATTCTTTTAGTAATATCATGACTCAATCTTGCATTCTTCATCAATTATCTTGCTCTCACACTCAACAAAATAGAGTAGTCGAGCGTAAAATCG
The DNA here is from genome assembly GCA_034768845.1 of Heliamphora exappendiculata. Classification (NCBI taxonomy): domain Eukaryota; kingdom Viridiplantae; phylum Streptophyta; class Magnoliopsida; order Ericales; family Sarraceniaceae; genus Heliamphora; species Heliamphora exappendiculata. The sequence continues at coordinate 9,413 of JAOTRH010022982.1, read as the reverse complement.
ACATTTGATTGAAGTTGCCCAGACCCTCTTAATTCAAATGAATGTTCCCAAATCTTTTTGGAGTGATGCTGTCTTGACCGCTTGTTACTTAATTAATTGTATGCCCTCATCCGTGCTTAATGGACAGACTCCTCACTCTATTCTCTTTTCACATGATCCTCTATTTGTTTTACCCCCTCACATCTTTAGTTGTATTTGTTTCATCCATCAACTTGCTCCAGGTACTGACAAGTTTGATCCTCGAGCTCTTAAATGTATTTTCATAGACTATTCTCATAATCAGAAAGGTTATCGGTGTTATAATATTGCTTTTAATAAGTTTTTTGTTTGTCGTGATGTGACTTTCTTTGAGTTTACCCCATATTATTATGAGCGAATTTTTGTAGATGGTATGGTCTGTGATCTTCCTCTTCATGTTTCTAATCCTATTTCCTTTAATCCATACTTATCATCCAGTACTGCTATTAAACGTTTAAGTCGTCCTGACCTGTAGGTTTACACTCGTCGTACTCATGTCGAGCCAACTCCACCTGTCTCTACTACTTTATCAATGGTCTCCTCGGCACCGGATCACCCTCCACCCCATTCTCCACCATTTGCGGTTGATCTTCTAATTGTCGTTCAAAAGGGTAAGCGATATTGTACTTCATATCCTATTTCTAATTTTCTTTCTTATGATCGTTTATCCCCTTCCTATTACTCGTTTGTTGTCGCATTATCAGCTATTCCTCTTTCTAAATCTTATACAGATGCTCTATTCCATTATAGTTAGAAGAATGCAATGGAAGAAAAAATACTTGCCTTAAAGCAGAATGATACATGGGATTTAGTGCCTCTTCTTTTAGGTAAATCAGTAGTTGGTTGTAGATGGGTGTATGCTATTAAAGATCATTCTGATGGTATTGTTGACAGACTAAAGACTCGTTTTGTGGCAAAGGAATATACGCAAGTGTATAGCATTGATTACTCTGAAGCATTCTCACCAGTGACAAAGATTTCTTCTGTTCGTTTGTTCATATCACTTGCCGTCACGTTTGTATGACCTTTACATCAAATCGATGTGAAGAATACATTCTTACATGGTGATCTACAGGAGGAGGTCTACATGGAGCAAACTCCAAGTTTTGTTGCTTAGGGGAAGTCAGGTTTGGTTTGTCGCTTGAAAAAGTCATTATATAAGCTCAAACAATCTCCCGGACTTGGTTTGGTAGGTTTACCTATACTGCGACTAGTTTTTGTCTTCAAAGATGTGGCTTAGATCATTCTATTCTATAGACATACTAGAGTGAGCAAGATACCAAGATACTGCTAATTGCGTATATGGATGGCATTGTGATCACTGGTGATGACTATAATGGTATTAAGGAATTGAAATCATTTTTATAAGCCAAATTTCATACTAGAGATATGGGAATGTTGAAATAAATTTTGGACATTGAAGTGACTAGATCACACCACGACATCTCCTTGTCTCAAAGAAAATATATTCTTGATTTATTAAGTGAAACAGGAAGGTTAGAGTCAAAACCTATTGACACACCTATGGACTCCAACACAAAATTAGTTGCAGTTCAAGGTGGCTTGTTAGTAGATCTAGGACAATACCGACGTTTGGTTAGAAAGTTAAATTATTTGACTGTTACTAGACTAGACATTTCTTTTGCAGTTAGCGTTGTCAGTCAGTTTTTGAATCCTTTACAAAATTGTTATTGGGCTGTCATTGTACGTATTCTAAGATATCTTAAAAGTAAAGGTTTGGACCAATTACAGCTATGTTCGGTTCGGTTACAATTCACGTAATTAAAAAACCAATGATAACAATTCGATTTTCAGTTCTTATAAAAAACTCATAGTTCGAACCAAACCGAACCGTCAAATATAATTTATATACCACCGGTCCGGTCCATGCAGTCCACTTCCACTTACACAGCCACCGAGTCGGGAGTCCCACTCTCACTTAGGCACTTCTAACTTCACTTCAAAACATAAGAACTTTTTTAAGAAACCCTCAATTTTCCCTAACCCTCATCTAGTGGTTGATGTGGCAGCTCTTCGCGATCTCCTCTGTCGTCGTCGATCTTCTCTGTTGTCGCCGATCTCCTCTATCATTGCACCTTTCAAAGCCTCGACAGTTCGACTTCGACATTCGGGTCTGATTGCCAATCTATGCCTCTGTGGAATTTTTTTTATTTATTTAGAAAACCCTCAATGTTGTGAGAATGTGTGGATTGAGATTTTGTGCCTATGTGGAATTTTTTTACTTATTTAGAAATCCCCTTTAACAATCAAACATTAAAAAGCCCCTAACAGAGAAATCGACGACGCCTCCGACAACGTCTTGTAGAGAAATCTACACCCCAACCACAACCAGTAGTTATCTATACCCCACACAGTGCTTATTTATTAATGAGCTTTATTATTATGTAGATTTTGAATACGGTACCATCTTTACCACGACTTCAATAGCTGTAAGTATACATTTTTTCTTATGATATGTATTATTTTTGTGCCAATTTCAAATACTAATTTTGAGTTTTTTTTTGTTTATTTTATTGCCTTAGATGTCGAGTACTGGAGAAATAAACCAACCCAGTGACACTAACCCTAGTGAAGAGCAAAATCTTACGGATTCCATCCCTCCCATTGATAGCAAGGTATGGCCTCCTAAAGAAAAGAGCAAAAAGGCATATGATGCTTGGAATCATTTTAGCAAAATTTACAAGGAAGGGAACAAGAAACCAGAAGGTGCAAAATGTAATTATTGCCAAAACTCTTATGCATGGTTAAGTGAAAATGGGACAAGTACTTTGTGTAAACACATGCTTGCTTCTAACAAAAATACCTACAATAAGGATTTCAAGCAACAAAAGACATTGACTTCATATCAGAAAATTAAAGAAGGGGAAAATGAAAATAATTTGGGACTTTGGAAATTTGATCAAGATGCCTGTAGAGAGGCACTTGTCAAAATGATTATCAAAGATGAGCTTTCTTTCAAATTTGTAGAGCATGAAGGGTTTCAGAACTTTTGTAATGCCTTGCAGCCTAATTTCAAGAGACTAGTCCGTATGGCAATGGCAAGAGATTGTGTAGCACTATATGCTAGTGAGAAAACAAAATTAAGAAACTTGCTCAAGAAATCAAATTCAAGAATTTGTCTAACCACAGATTCATGGACCTCGTTACAAAATGTCTCTTACAAGTGCCTAACAACACATTTTATTGATAGAAATTGAAAATTACAAAAAAGAATTATAAACTTTTGTGTAATTTCTAGTCACAAGGGTGAGGTGATTTGACGGATTGTAGAGATGTGCTTGGTTGAATAGGGGATAGAAAAATTGTGCACACTTACTGTTGATAATGCTAGCACAAATGAGATTGCTATTGGATATATGAAGCGGAAACTTTCAAAGAAGGGTGGCACTTTCATTTTAGGTGGTGAATTCTTTCAATTGAGGTGTTGTGCCCACATAATTAATTTAAGTGTCAAAGATGGGTTGAGTGAAATTAAAGATTCTGTAATCCGAATTCGTGAGGCTGTGAAATATGTGAAGAGTTTCCCTCAAAGAGAACAAGGTTTCAAAACTTGTGTAGAGAAGGAGAGGATACATGTTAAAAGTTCTGTGTGCTTAGAAGTTCAAACAAGGCGAAATTCTACATACCTCATGCTAAATGCAGCAATAAAATTTCAAAAAGCATTTGAGAGGTTGGAAGAGGAAGATCCACATTTCTTGTTAGAACTTAATGATGGACCTCCTACCAATCGAGATTTGGAAGAGGCTCAGATTTTTGAACAATTTTTGGAGAAATTTTATGATGCCACTGTTCACTTGTCAGAGTCTTTATATGTCACCCCCAATTTTTTTTTTTCTAAAGTTTTTGGCGTTGAAAGTTTGGTCTTTATATGTCATCTCCAATTTGTTTTTTTTTCTGAAATTTTTGGCATTGAAAGTTTGTTAACTGATTGGTCTAACAATTCGGATATAACTTTAAGTTCCATGGGGTTAAAAATGAAGAGTAAATTCGAAAAATATTGGGGTAAAATTGAGAAAGTGAACATGATGTTGGTGGTTACTATTGTATTGGATCCGCAGTTTAAGTTGAAGTATGTGAAGTTTTGCTACTCTGAAGTTTATTCACCTACCATGGTGAAAGAGCTTGAGAAAAAGGTAGGAGAGACATTGGATTGACTCTATGATGAGCATGAATTGGCAAGTTCATCTTCAAGTCAAACTTCTAATGAAATTGAAGTTGATCGGCCAAGTTTTGGTATAAGTAAGCAAGTAGTGTCCCTCATATCTAAGTTTCAAAAGCATCTGAAAGATGTAGAAAATGATGGAGGCAAATCAGAGGTGAACAAGTACTTGGAAGAAACTTGTGAGAAGGATGTTGAAAACTCAAACTTTGATGTATTGAGTTGGTGGAAAGTGATTTCTTCTCGGTACAAAATTCTTTCTCAAGTAGCACGTGATGTCTTAGCTAGTGAATTCTTCTCGGTACAAAATTCTTGAGACTTTCTCAAGTAGCACATGATGTCTTAGCTATTCCAGTACCTACAGTTGCTTCTGAAGCTGTTTTTAGTACATTGAAGATATTGAATTAGGTAGCATTTGTTTTCTTATAAATTTGGTTTTTATTTCTTATTCTTCTTTGGTTTAACTTTAACATGATATTTATTTTGTGTAGCCCTTGCTAATACATATGTGATTGATTGAGTAATGAGGATGGTTGACGATGATTTTGTTAGTTATTGTAAGTATTGATTTTAAATTATTTGTTCTATTCAAATTATGTATTCGTCTCATTTAAATTATGCTTTTAATGTTTTTTAAAATTGTGTTGTTAGCTGTATGAATTTTTGGATCATTAGATGTTGATTGAGTGCATTATGGACAATCTGTCACAATCTTGAAGCTGCTGGATCATTAGATCATCGGATGCTGCACCCCTAGATAGCTCTGTTAGAGTTTTTTAACTTTGTTAGAATTTTCTTTGTTTATGATCAATCTGACAATCAGAATCTGCTGAAATTTTTTTAACTTTCTTGGAATTTTTGGAATTTGTTGGAATTTTAGAAATCTGTTGAAATTATATTTGCTTATGCCTTAGGATGAAGCTGCGCCTGTTGGAATGTAAATAGCTCTGTTGGAATTTGGGATTAAACATTTAAACTTTGCTGCATTTTGCTTGGAAATTGATTCAGTTTTTCTGTTTGGGAATGTATTTTGCTGAAGTTTGTGAATGGATTCAGTATGGAATCCAAAGTTGCATTTTCTCTAAACAGTGCGGCATTTTGCATGGAAATGGATAATGGATTCAGTTTTTTTCCTTGAGAATGAGAATGCATTTTGCTGAAGCTTTTTTGCTTGAGAATGCATGTTGCTTGGAAATGCATTTTGCTGAACATTAGTAATGAACAAATGATAGCCTACACGGTTGTTAATTTAGAAATGGAATAGCCTGCCCTCTCTTTCTCAATTCTCAAGATTTTCATTGTTTTGTTGATGCATTTGGACAGAATAAATGAGAAACATTAAAAGCTGTTGCAGACTTTTTTGCTTGAGAATGCATCTTGCTTGGGAATGCATTTTGCTGAAGTTTTTTTTGCTTTGGGAATGAAAAGTGGCATTTTACTGAAGTATTTTTACTTAAAACTTTTTTGCTGAAGCTTTGAGAATGCTTTTTTACCGAATCTTTGAAAATGTATTTTTGCTGAAATGATAAAACCGTTAACCGAATCGTGACCGATTCGTTGTCACGGATCGATTCTGGTCCGATTCCGTTACTTGAACGATTCAGACACGATTCCAAAAAACCTGGAACCGTTATTAACGGTCCGGTTCTTATTTTTTAAAGAACCGGTTCAATCCAGACCGTGTGCACCCCTACTTAAAAGTGTACCATGTCGTAATTTATTACATCAGAATTATGGCCATACTCGAATCGAGAGTTATAAAGATGCAGATTGGGTTGGATTTCTATCTGATAGAAAGTCAACTACTGTTATTGTGTATTTGTTGGAGGTAATTTGGTCTCATGAAAAAGTAAGAAACATACTGTTGTTGCTCGATTTAGTGCTAAGCCCGAATATAAAACCATAACACATACCACTTGTGAACTGATTTGATTGAAACATATGCTAGAGGAATTAGGATTTCAACATTCTCATCTTATGAATTTATCATGTAATAACCAAGCAGCAGTTCACATCGCATCTAATCCAGTATTCCATGAGAGAACAAAACATATTGAGATCGATTGTCACTTTATTTGATAAAAGCTGTTACAAAATGTGATTCATACAAACCATGTGAATTCAGTGGATCAGTTAGCAGATTTATTTACTAAACCTTTGTGTGGTTCAGGAGTTAAATATACTTGTACCAAGCTTGGTACATATGATATATATGTACCAGCTCAAGAGAGAGTGTTGAGGGTCATTTATGTCAATGTTACAATAGATGGTTTAATATAAGTAATTAGACAAGCTAACCCTTTAAGTTAAGCTCTCTCCTTCTTTCAATATATTATCTTAACACATCTCATATGCCAAATTGAAGTACGAGCCAGACCACATATTCAAAATCAAATTCCAACTCAACCAATTGAATTATCAACAAAATTCATTGAAGGCATTGCACGGCTCAACTTTTGAACTCTGAACACACATCTTTTTCAACTTTGGCCAAAATTTTCACTATAATGTGATCAACTAGCATAGCTAATCCATACAAGGTTAAGAACAAGCGTGTTATAAATCCTTAGGTAGAACTCATCCCTGAAAATTGAATTATAATAAAAGGGTGTCCAAATAGCTTATATACTCACGAGAAATTCCTTATGTAATCGATGTGAAATATGATCATAATATACCACCATATTTCGTCCCCGCAGCCTCTCTATCAACACTAACCCGATGATAGCTCTTTTTTTTTACAGCTTTATTCATTTATTAGTATTTGACAATTTAGCAAGTTATATTAATCCAACCTATGATCGCCTTCTTCATGACTCTAACAACACAATAACAACCTATTTAATCAAATACTCATAATAGGATTGTGTCCGATCCCATACTTGACATAGTGGCTGCTTTGATACCAAATGTTACAAACTTTTTTAAGTAATGAAAATTAGGTTACAAGTAGAGAGTTCCAAGTGGTTTATATGCACATAGAATCATAGGCCTAATTGACAACTCAAGTTTTAGATTTTTTTTTTTGTTGCTAAAATCAAAAAAAACAACAACATAACCTGTTTAACAAAAAATTAAGAACTAAAAACCTAAAAAGTAAAATCAAAATACTACTTTTTATAATACTCTATTGAAACTCACCATTTTCTAAAAGGCAATAATACATCTACTTATAATTTAATTATTACTAATGCCAACTATATATAATTTTTACAATCAACTACAGAAAAAAACAATATTGTCCAATTTGAACACAAACAAAAAGTAAACTTTTTATCCAATCAACCAATTTTTAAAAAAATTACCTTAAAAACTAATTTACCAAATAACTTATTTTGAATGCAATTTAACTTTTTGGCTAACAACATAAAAAATACTTTTAAGCTAGTTGCCAATAAAGATCTTGGTGTGTCCTTTGTCTAGCTTTTTTTTCGCCATTAGTAAATTATTTTTAGCACTAACTTTCTAAGGGCCTGCTTGAGATATCTTAAAAGCCAAGCTTTGAAGATGTATAACTTTTTTCGAAAAAAGAGGACAAAAAAAATTAGATTATTTGGAATAATTTTTTGTAACAGTTTTTTGTTTTTTTATGTTTTATTAAAATGTCTAAAATGTATTTACTTTTAGTTTTTAAATTGTAATTTTTAAAATATTAGCACAGTTTTTTTTTTTTGTAAAAAGATTGACTTTTTTAAATAAGAATATTATAGTAATTTTGTATAGAAAAAAGTAAAGTGTTTGAAATATGTATTATTTTTTTCTTTAAAAAATTTTAAAAATTAATTTTTTTTAAACAGGACAACTTAAAAACAGACTTAAAAGTTATCCCAAATATACACTAAATTTATTTTGTCATGAGAAAATAAATTTGGTAAAAAAATTAACTAAAAAAATCAAATAAAACGAAGAAAAAACAACTCAAGAAACTTTTTTTTTTTCTGTTTTTCATTTTTAAGTTAATTTTTTCTAATTTAGCTCAAATCGAAAGCAAAAAAGTAAAAAATTTGAAAAAAAGTTCTGAAAAAAAGGCTAGTGTGCTTTTGAAACCAAACATAAGCTTTAATGCGGGACAGGAACGTTAAGAAAAAGCCGTACCTGGAAAGAGACAGATGGCGCGAGGCGGTTGATTAGGGTTTTCAACGGCGACATCGTACAAAGAATCGAGGAGCGACGAGTCGCCTCGGCGTAGTCGGCGGCCAACTAGGGTTTGGCAGTTGCGGAGGCACTTGGATAGGACAGGCACGGTGGCCAGCTTGTGGCGCTGCTCGTGAGGGTGATGTACAACCACCACTTGGGTGGCGGTTGAGATGGGCTCCGTCGGGATGCTGCCGCAGAGGCACGCGTTTATTGGCCTGTCGCAGCCTTTGGTGCACATTCTCCGTCGGACGCCGGCGGTGGAGGAGGTGGTGGTGGGTGGTGGTGCGTCGGAGAAATCGAAGAGAATGGTCAGTTCGTCTGATTCCATTTCCATGTAGCGATGCGCATCGAGAATTGAGATTGATTCAAATTTCACTCTAATCTCTGTTACCAAGCAAACCCTCTGTCCACTTGATAAATAGCAGAACGACGTCGTCAAACTGATAAATAGCAAAACGACATTCGATCAATCGTCCCTATGGTGCAGTTTTTATTTTATTTTATTCAAAAAACTTATTTAAAAATAGGTAAAACGTGTTTGTTAACAATTTTTAAAAAATTGAATTGAAATGGAATTTAAAGATTAAAAAAATTAAAAATTATTTAAAATTATTTTTAATTTTTTCTCTATATAGTAAAAACTTGATACATCGATAAATAATTTTCAGCTTTAAAAAACAAAGCACATTTTTTTAAAAACATTATAAAAAAAAAATTCAAATTTTTATTAAAAAAATATTTTTTTGAATATAATTTTTAAAAAATACAACCAAAAAAATGTGAAATTAAAAATATATTATAATTTTTTTTTGTCTTTTTAATGTAAAATCTAAAAAAATACTTTTAAAAATATTTTTGTATGTAAATGTTTTTAAAAATTAAATTATAAATTATAAAATGAAAAGTCTTTTTGTTACTTTTTGTGTTTGGACTAATTTTTTTTTTATAATTTTTTTTTTTATTTTTAGTAAATTTTTTTAAGTATTAGTTTAAATGAGTGTACTTTTGAATTTTTTTTTCATCATGAGAAAATGAAAAAGTAAATTTTTTTATCAAAACCTAAAATAATTCATATAAG
>JAOTRH010022971.1:0-21898 GCA_034768845.1 Heliamphora exappendiculata | reverse complement strand
TGCATACATTGCTCATAAAGATTCTCATAAAATAGAAAATTAATTTTATTAAAATAAAATTAAATACTAAAAACATAGTTTTCAGTATACCAATCCTAACATATAGGACCCATGGTTTCCAAAAGATTGACCTAAGGCAGATTCTTCTATTTCTTTTCCCATTTTCCTTCTTCTCAGTTTCCTTACTGGCTGGTAGATTTTCTTCTTGTTTACTCTTGTTGTCGACCTCATTTCCCTTCAAAGATTCTCCTGTCTCTGATATTGCTTTCTCTGTCTTCCTAACTCTAAAACTCAGCTCAGCTTCCCCATACCAGGCTGCCTATCAAGTCTATGTTGTATCATTGCTTGGAACAGTCAGAACATGCCATTTGATATCTATCCTGACTTTCTCTAGATCATTTAACGCTTCGAGGCGTGCCAAATATTCCCACAGACGTTTGATCTCTTCATCCTCTTCATTGTCGCTGTCGGAGGGAGAAAACCCTTCTTCCTCATGAACGACGAAGATTGAAAAATCATGAAAGTCATCATCTACTAGTTCCTCAATAGAGTCATTGATCAACAACACATCTCCACCAGATGGAAAATCTGTAATAGGCTTTGGTTCTATCATGGGGACTACGAACTTCATCGGATCAAAACCTTCTACGTGATTTAGTAAGGGATTGGCGGTTACATTGGGATTTTGAGCGATAGCAGGCAAAGGAATCACCTTATTATCTATCAAATCTTGGATTTCATGCCGAAGCCTCATATAATTGTTGGTTAAATGACCATGTCCCTGGTGAAAGGCACAGTACTGGGTTGGATTAAAGGTAACATAAACAGAACTGGAGGTTAAAAAGAGTTCAAACAAAAGCAACCAAAGGAACAAAATTTTAACTACGATGCTAAAGTTCATGCAACTTGATTATTATTTATAGATATGCCATGCGTATCGTTTGAGCAAAGAAAAATGAAAACCATGCAAATTAGCGATAAAACGAACAAGTAAAGGTCTAACAGTCATGCAATAATGTTTTTGCCCCTAACATGCTATGAGCAGGTTGTACAGAATAGACAGAAGAGACTTAAACACCATATTTAAGCTACTGGACATGCAGAAAACTCACGACCGTAGCAACCAATGTTGCGGCCATGAAAAAATAAGTCATAAAACACGCGTCTGTGACATACATGGGGTTACTACGAGAAACAAAATGAACAATGCACATGACCATGACAACTAAAAGTCACGGCCAAGGTTTTTAAGGGTTCAAAAGGGGTATAATCATTGTAGAAGGCCTAAAACAGACTCAAATGGATAGATTATACGGGGCAAAGACCATAACTCATTTATTGTAGATTAGATAAACAGAATACACAGAAGATCAAAAATAAATAACAGAGTACATAAACACATTTTTCATGTCACTGACCTCGTAAAACATCACGGCCGTAGCAAGAGGATATAGCGACCATGACAACTATAGGAATAAAAGCTACAACTATTGAAACATAACTGGTTGCCATTACTGTGAGTTTAATAAAATACACGGTCGTGACATTGAAAAGTCACAGTCGTCATGTTTTTATTATTGGAGGCCATACTTCCAAGGTCATTGTTTTTTAAAATAATTTTTGATAATAAATTAACTGGACGGGCAAACACCAAAACGGGCTCAAGATAAAACTTTTGACGTCGAACGATCAAAATAAAACATGTGCAACCAAAGTTAATTTAGAAGAATACCTTTTGTCGATCTAATCTTCAACTACGACTTGATTTTGAGTTGAAACTCCAGTCAAATCTTCTACTGTATTCCCTTACGCAATTCTCGATCGTAATGTGGACTACGATCCTCTAAGAACTCATATCGGCGGAACCTCAATATCTTTTGTCTTGAAAGACAAAATATGATGTCTCTGATATATGATATATGAACTATCAATCTCAAACTAGTTCAGTCTACCCGCGTATATATAGGGCTACAGCAGGGATCTGGAGAGTAATTATGAGTTAGACTTCCAGTGGAACACAAACAGCTACCAGCGATTTCTACAATTAAAGAAAGACGCATAGCGGTATCTGCAATTATGGAAAACTAGCAGCGGTTTCTGTAATTTTTATAAAATACTAGATTACAGTTCACACCAATAAAGAACTATAATTTTACTCTGACCCATAATCTCAAGACCTTCTTGCATTGAGCTCATGTTATTAAATGCTTATCATTTCTCCCCACGTTAAGAATTGCGATACTCGCTAATTAAATTTAATTACTTACAATTTAATTTAATTGACATCTTGATATTTCTTAATCCCTTACACTTAACTTATTTGACCGTCAGATAATGAAATTCACCTGTAGGGTTTGGCCCGGTCGAAACTTATAAACATCCTTAAGGGGGTATCGTCAATCCTGATCATTTAGGACGTGGATTCCGTCAATAATTAATATTCGTCATATAAATAATACTGCTATCCAACTCACCGAAAATATAGACCTATATAAGATCGCACCCTCCAATGAATCAAAATAACGAATATTAAATATATGCAAATACATAATAATTTCAGGATTAAGAGGATAAGTACTATTCATAATAATCTTGGGGTGTGAATTAATTTCTATAGTCAGTAGTCAGTATAAAATTAATTACCCAAAATGTCTTATTCAATACACACAAAGTGTACTGGCACAAAAAGTTAGAACAATAGACGACGCTATTATCTGTTTCCCATAACCAAGACAGGCTTACTAAAACTATGTGCCACAGTCGTACCAATGGTATGTCTATTTTCATCTAAACTATGAACATAAAAATTATATTTTGTAAGAATCTAAAATCTGGTCTTCTGTGTGTAAGCCGTACTCTACACACCAAATTAAATACTATACAGAATATTGGACATCCATGTATAACAAAGAAATGATATGCATACATTGCTCATAAAGATTCTCATAAAATAGAAAATTAATTTTATTAAAATAAAATTAAATAGTAAAAACATAATTTTTAATATACCAATACTAACATATAGGACCCACGGTATCCAAAAGATTGACCTAAGGTAGATTCTTCTCTTTCTCTTCCCATTTTTCATTTTTCTCGGTTTCCTTACTGGCTGGCAGATTTTCTTTTTGTTTACTCTTGTTGTCGACCTCCTTTCCTTTCAAAGATTCTCCTGTCTCTGATATTGCTTTCTCTGTCTTCCTAACTCTAAAACTTAGCTCCGCTTCCCCATACCAAGCTGCCTCTCATTGCTATGTTGTATCATTGCTTGGAACAGTTAGAACATGCCATTTGATATATATCCTGACTTTCTCTAGATCATTTAATGCTTCGAGGCATTCCAAATATTCCCACAGACGTCTGATCTCTTCATCCTCTTCATTGTCGCTGTCGGAGGGAGAAAACCCTTCTTCTTCATGAATGACGAAGATTGAAAAATCATGAAAGTCATCATCTACCAGTTCCTCAATAGAGTCATTGATCAACAACACATCTCAACCAGATGGCAAATCTGCAATAGGCTTTGGTTTTGTCATGGGGACTATGAACTTCATCGGATCAAAACCTTCTACGTGATTTAGTGAGGGATTGGAGGTTACATTTATCTTTTGAGCGACAGTAGGCGAAGGAATCACCTTATTATCTATCAAATCTTGGATTTCATGTCGAAACCTCATATAATTGTTGGTTAAATGACCATGTCCCTGGTGAAAGGCATAGTACTGGGTTGGCTTATATCGAGGTGGCAAAGGATTTGGTAGCGGGGTCGGCTCTAAAGATTTGAGAAGGCCTTTTTCAATAAGACTACTAAGGATAGTGGAAAGCGGGACTCGTAGATGAGTGAATGTTCTTCTCAAAGTTCTTTTCTGACTAGATTGTTCGGGTTTTGGTTTTAGAATGTTTACTTCAAAAACCTGATCATTGAAAATGTTGGTGAAGTGATGGTCATTAATGCATGGTTTATTTACCCTTCGACTTGATCTCGCACTTTTCACTACCCCTAATTTGATGTAACTTTCAGCATTAACTCCCACATCAAGCAACTGTTCAAAGGTGATTGAAGGACTTCTTAGCATCTTTATGGCCTTAGTTCTCTCTTTGTTGTATTGAGTCTCATTCTCGATAGATGAACTCAATAAATCATTGACTTGAGCTCGAAGTTGCTGACATTGAGCTTGGTTTTGGATTTATTGGGCCTGTAAGAGTTGGATTTGTGCCCGGCATTGAGTCTGAATCCTGGTTTGGTTGTTCACAATTGTATTAATCCCGTTTAATGCTAGCCGTAGGTCCATAATTGGCCTCATCATATTATCCATGATCAATTCTGGGTCTACCATTGGCGATCTTAACTATTCTATTTGTCTAAGCCTTCCTCTCAGAGATTGGGCCCAAGAGCGTATAGGTTCTTCTCTGCATAGAGCTATAGTCTCGGGTTTTTGAACTGAAAGGACTTGTGAAAACTAGAGAACTCACCAGCCGAGCCTAGACTTGAAATAACTCGTGTTTGGCAGCAGAACGAGAAAATGAAAACTAAACATAAATGGGGTGCTAACTATACAAACAAAAGCATCCATAGAAAGAAAATCACGTAACCCTAAAAGAAAGGGTTCTAAGAAGCTATATGCACATGAGGAGGCTAGTAAGTCTGCACTTAGTCTACCTTCTGAGTAGAGTAAAAAATATACCTCCCTATACCAGGAATGGTGCAAGGCATGGTCAAACAATATGTAATAACTCTTTTTGCCACATCTATGGAAGCATGTGGCTAGAAAACTTGCTGACTTTCCCGACATAGCCCCGAGACAGTAAACTGACCAGGGTATCGGGTAGATGGAGTGGGAGTTTGAGGACTAAGAAAACAAATATGTAAAATGAAAATGCGAATACCGATAAAAAAAATTTATAATAAGAACCATTGACATTTCAAGTTAAGCCCTCTTGTGATTTTTCTTTTTTTGTGAAAAAATTAGTCCCTAGAAAAACTGTAGGTGTTTGAGGGAGGAGGGGGGTGCACTGGATATCCATTATTTTTAGAAAAAAGTTCATTTCTTTTTAAAATGAGAAAATCCAAGGTATCTAAGCACATATTTAGAAAAATGGGTCGCCACTTAATTTTTGAAAAAAATTAACAAAAACAAAAAGAAGGTTGTGGGTTTTTTAAAAGCGTAATCAGAGAAAAAGAGGGTTCGGAGGCTAAGATACGAAAAGGAGATGTGTTAGGCACCATTTTCGCTCAACTGTGAGGTTGGCCTCTATTTTGTCAATATTGGTTCGTGTTATAAATTTTTTAAAGGTAACATAAGCGGAACTAGAGGTTAAAAAGAATTCAAACAAAAGCAACCGAAGGAACAAAATTCTAACTACGATACTAAAGTTCATGTAACTTAGTTATTATTTATAAATATGCCACGCGTATCGTTTGAGCAAAGCAAAACGAAAATCATGCGAATAAGCGATAAAACTAACAAGTAAAGGTTTAAGAGTCATGCAACAATGTTTTTGCCCCAAACATGCTATGAACAGGTTGTACAGAATAGACAGAAGAGACTTAAATATCACATTTAAGTTACTGGACATGCAGAAAACTCACGACCGTTGCAACCAATGTTGCGGCCATGACAAAATAAGTCATAAAACACGCGGCCGTGACATACATGGGGTTATTGCGAGAAACAAAATGAACAATGCACACGACCATGACAACTAAAAGTCACGGCTAAGGTTTTTAAGGGTTCAAAAGAGGTATAATCATTGTCAAAAGCCTAAAACATACTCAAATGGATAGATTATACGGGGCAAAGACCATAACCCATTTATTCTAGATTAGATCCACCATCCTTCATCCTCTATATAAGTAGTAACTCTAAACAGAATACACAAAATGTCAAAAATGAATAACATAGTACATAAATACAATTTTCATGTCACTGACCTCATAAAATCTCACAGCCGTAGCAAGAGGATAGAGCGACCGTGACAACTATAGGTATAAAAGCTACGGCCATTGAAACATAACTGGTGGTTGTTACTGTGAGTTTAATAAAATACACGGTCGTGACATTGAAAAGTCGCAGTCGTCAGGTTTTTAATGTTGGAGGCAATACTGCCAAAGTCATTGTTTTTGAAAATGATTTTCGATAAAAAATTAACTGACGGGCAAACGCAAAAACGGGCTCCAAATAAAACTTTTGACGTCGAACGATCAAAATAAAACCCGTGCAACCAAACTTAATTTAGAAGAATACATTTTGTCAATCTAATCTTCAACTACGACTTGATTTTGAGTTGAAGCTCCAGTCAGATCTTTTACTATATTCCCTTACGCGATCCTCGTATGTAGTGTGGGTTACGATCCTTCAAAAACTCATACCGGCGGAACCCCGATATCTTTCATCTTGAAAGACAAAATATGATATCTCTGATATATGATATATGAACTATCAATCTCAAACTGGTTCAGCCTACCCGCGAATATATAGGGTTACAGCAGGGACCTAGAGAGTAATTATGAGTTAGACTTCCAGTGGAACACAAACATCTACCAGCGATTTCTGCAATTAAAGAAAGACGCATAGCGGTATCTGCAATTATAGAAAACCAGCAGCGATTTCTGCAAATTTTATAAAATACTGAATTACAGTTCACACAAATAAAGAACTATAATTTCACTCTAACCCATAATCTCAAGACCTTCTTGCATTGAGCTCCTGTTATTAAATGCTTATTATTTCTCCCCACGTTAAGAATCTCGATACCCGCCAATTAAATTTAATTACTGATAATTTAATTTAAACGGCATCTTGATATTCCTTAAGCCATTTTGCTTAACTTATTTGACTCTCAGATAATCAAATCCACCCGCAGGGCTTGGCCCGGTCAAAACTTATAAGCATCCTTAAGGGGGTATCATCAATCCCGATCATTTAGGACGTGGATTCCGTCAATAATTAATATTCGTCATATAAATAATACTGCTATCCAACTCACCGGGAATATAGACCCATATAAGATCGCACCCTCTAATGAATCAAAACAACAAATATTAAATATATACAAATTAATAATTATTTCAGGATTAAGAAGATAAGCACTATTCATAATAACATTGGGGTGTGAATTAATTTATATAGTCAGTAGTCAGTACAAAATTAATTACACCAAATGTCCCGTTCAATACACACAAAGTGTACTGGCACAGAAAGTCAGAATAATAGACGATGCTATTATCTGTTTCCCGTAACCAAGGCAGGCCTACTAAAACTCTGTGCCACAGTCGTACCGTTTGTATGTCTATTTTCATCTAAACTGTGAATGTAAAATTTATATTCTGCAAAAACCTAAAATCTGGTCTTCTGTGTGTAAGCCGTACTCTACACAGCAGATTAAATACTATACAGAATATTGTACATTCATGCATAACAAAGAAATGATATGCATACATTACTCATAAAGATTCTCATAAAATAGAAAGATAATTTTATTAAAATTAAATTAAATACTAAAAACATAATTTTCAGTATACCAACCCTAACATTTATGACTATAGAACATATAGGAATGGAAGTGTATAGAATGGAGACCATAGCCCATTTGATCTTAAGTTAGATCTACCATTCATTACTCAACAAGAAAATGAATTAAGGTACAACAAAAGGATAAAGCAAAACAAAATGAGAAAAGGGGAGAAAACCTTGAAATAAATGAATATCAGAGAGTTTTGAAAGGAGTTTTCATGTTTTTATCCTTGAAATAAATGTCATGGTTGTGACAGCGAGATATCACTACCGTGAGAAAGGAAGGCATAAATTTGTCGACTATGTGCAAAAGCCCCACGGCATAAATTTTTCGTATATTACAGTGATGGTCGTTATATCCCAAAATCTCATAAAGCTTTTGACGTACTCAATGTGCTTGTAAACATCGAAATAAAATAAAAATGACTGTAATATATGAAAAACAAAGCTACGAACACACTATTTATAATGAAAACTTGAAGGAACAATGATTAGATAAAAAATAGTGATGAATAAACAATGAAAAATAATGAAAACCTTATCCAAAACACCATCGAGGGAAGAAAATGAAAATTTATAGAAGAGTCGTAAGTTCTTAAGGTTATCTCGTGTGAATATCTACCTCGAATGACCCCTCAGGAGTGAGAAAAGGCTATCTCCAAGCCAATAAAAGCTCTACAAACTCCTTCAACGCAAGCAAGATAACGAAGAAGGGTTGGAAAGTATAAAATTGATAGAAAAATATTGGGTGAGGGTGCATTTAGGTAGAGTTTGGAGCTCCATATTCTTCTCCTCTCTTTTTGCTGAAAAAAGACGCCTATTTATAGGTAAGGTGGGCAACACAAACCCCCTTCTAGAATGTTGCCACCTATCCAAAAAGGAGTAAAAGTGTCGACTTCTACCTTTTTTCTTTTATACAGTGACGGTCGCTACCTTTATAGCAATGAAAAGTACAGTTGTAACTTTCAAAAGTCGGCTAGGCTTAAGGTTTCAGAAAAAGTGGCGGCCATGACAAACGAAGTCGTGGCTTGCTTTGAGATTTTCAAAAAAATAGTGGCCATGATAGCAAGGACACGATCTATTCTAGGGTTTTAAAAAAGACAGTGGTCGTGAGGATAGAAATGCTTGAGGGTTTTTTGTGATTTTCTTGGGTTTTGAGCTGAATTCATAATTTTTGTTGCTTGGGAGTATTTTTTTATCACAACTCTCATTTGTTCGTCATTGGAGCACATTCGAGATGGGCACCTAGGATTCGGCTTGGTCAAATTGAAGTGTCTACAATAACAGGATCACTCTCAAACATATGCACATCATCCAAGTGGATGGTGTTTGGATTAAGAAGGAAGGTTTCACCTCTCCCACCTCTGCCACTCCCTTAACCAGTCAAACTCCACTTCCACCTCCTCTCGAATTTCCTATTTTCCCTATTCCCTTTGATCCACCTTCTCCTCCCTCTCACTTCGTTCCTCCTCCTCCTAGATTTGACCGCTCTTCCTTTGCACCCTCCTCTTCTGCTCCTTCCCCTCCACCTCATGTTGCCTCCTCTTCTACTCAATCTGAGCCCCTTTGATTCCAACAATTGGCTGACCTCACCTCCCTCATTCATAGCATGAACTCCTCCCTTTCCTCGTCTTTAGCATCTCTTAACAAGAAGGTTGATGCTGAAATCTTTAATCTTAGTGCTCGTGTAGACATCAGAGATGAAGGTTTGGTTACCCTCAATGGAAAGACAAAAGGTTTGAGGAAGGAAGTCAAGAGAGCCTGTGAAGTAGGTCATACCCTCAGCCAAAACATGGCTTTGGGCATTGACAAGATTGTCCAAGCGAATGTGAGGACACTCTAACAAGTCAGAAAGGAGTATGATGGTGTAGTGATTGTTGTGCAAGAGAACAACAAGAAAGTTGAAGAACATCTTGCTTGGCTGGGAGAAGCTAGGGCCAAGCAGTTCAAGTTCAAGGAGAAGAAGGCCGAAAAGGAAGCACGGCTGAAAAGAGAAGCTGATTTGGCCCTCATGGCCACCTTTGCAGCAATGGAGTAGAAAGAAAAGGAAACTGAGAAATCTTCTTCATCAAAAGAACGAGCAGTTGAAAGAAAGAAAAAGCAAAAAGAGAAAAAAGCCTTCAAATAACAAATGGATGAGTTTTGAAGCTGACAAAAGGGGAGAGAAGAAAACAAGGTTGAAGATTTGAAGAAAAATATTTATGAAGTAAAAGTTGTAATAGTTTAGTTTTTGAAAAACATTTCTGTTTGTTGTGATGTGATTGCCTCTTGAAAAACATTTTCACGATGAATGTATGGTTTATGATGATTGTTTGAAAAACATATTCATTTCTGTTGTTGTATAGATGGTTGATCAAACATTTATGTTTATGAATGGTTGTTCATTTAAATTATATGGAGTTAGTTTAATCTTTATGCCAAATGACTGTTTATGCAAAATTTCTATGAAAGATGCAAATTGTTGAATAACATATGTTATGGAATGCCAAAAAGTTTACACTTCTCTTGTTGAAAATTGCTTAAGTGATCAGTTAATGTCATATTGATTCAATTACTTATCTTTTTAAGGCATAATAATAAGAGCAGTACCCTTTTCAAAAATATTTTTAAAAAATATTTTCTAAAAAATGTTGTCATCATTAAAAAAGAAAAAATTGTTAGCCCTACGACATTTTATATGATTTTGATGATTTTATTAAATTGCATTTTCTAATTAAAAGTTTAAAAAAGATATTATATTTAAATATTTTTCAAAAAAGTTGAGTAAATACTACACGCAAAAATGTCGATACCTTAAGATATTTGTGCTGACACTTAGTACTAAATAGGTTGACACTTAGTATTCTTGAACATAACATTTTGTGTCGACACCATTTGACTTTTGGGTCGACACCTACAGGCAAAGCACGCTTAAGAAATGCAAGTGTGTCGATACCATTTTGGTTTAGGGTCGACACCTCTAACCGCTTTGTAGGGTACTTTTGGAATAGACAAATAATAAACAATAATGGAGAGGTGAAATGCGCGAAGTAGTTAAAAACACGGAACGGAGAGAGACGAGGTTAGGTGAAGGAGAAGGGTAATTGAGTATAGAGTACTGGAAGTATGAACAATGTTTCTGATTATCAAAATCTGATTGATCCGAAAGTCTGTTTATCCCTCCTATTTATAGCACTCAGAGGAGCCATGTTGGAGTTCAGGTCAAGGAACTATGATTCAAATACTTAACATTATTCACGGTTCATATTCAAGTCACCAGTGGAATGAGTAGTTTGTATCATCACCCGAGTATCTGGTTAAGAGTAGCCGATACCAGTTAAGTGGAAGAATATTCGAGCTTCTAGAGAGGCGAGTAGCTCAAGTCATGAATGAATCAAGTTATGAGTAGAAGTATTACACCCGAGTAGGTCTACACGAGTAGATCTACTGTACCTGAGTAGCTCTACTGTACCCGAGTAGGTCTACCCAACCCAAGTAGCGAGTTATTTGCCTCTCGAGCTGCATGATTTCTGATTGACTCGGATTAGTCCGAGCTACTCTAGATCTCGAGTGACTCTAGCATCGAGTCACCTGTTATAATACCAATTAGCTAGTTTAACTATTCGGGTCATAAGTCATTTATAGGCCATTCACTCGAACCTTGACATTCACATGAGCCTTGCCATTTATGTGGACAATTCACTCCTTTACAGTGAGCCATGTACATTTTTCCCCCTGCATGGGCGCAAGTCGCCCGACCTGCTCTCGCGCGTCACACGCGCTAACTTGCGCGCGTGCACGTGGATGCCAGCTGTTTGAGTCACCGACGTATTTAATGTCATTCGACCTTTCGCCTTCGGCTTTTCATCCTTTAAATAGCAATTTGGGACCCTCATTCTGACCCCACCTCCTTCAACGCTTCCTGTCTCTCTTTTCTCCTGCTTTCTTCTTCGTAACTCTGTTAATTGTTGCCATGGCTTCTCGCACCGTCCGTCTTTCCTCCACTTTTAATATTGGTGATCGTGGGGCCCATCTGGAGTCTTGATCTGCTATACCCCAATCGGAATGGCGTATGGCCCCTTTATTTGGTGGTAAAAGTGAAAAGTTTTGGAGAGCAGTTGATTCCTTCATTCCTCATTCCACTGTGATTAGTCATCCTCTTCTTCTTTACCCGGAGGTGGCTCCTGAAGAGGCAAAGATGATCACCCCTGTCTCCATTCCTCGCTTCCAGATCGAGAGAGGCAATTTTCCTTACTCTTTTCTTCGGTTCAAGACCCCTGCGGGTCCTGCGATTGGCTGGGCTGAATGGGTCGAGGACGTTATTCACACGACAGACCTCCGCGCTATTCTTGACCGGGCAGGTATCCTTCCCTTAGTCATGCTTTCCAGAACACTACATATGCGTCGTAGCATCTCAAGTTTAGAAGCACTGATTCATTATTGAAGCGTTGACACTCACACCTTTATTACCCCTTGG
The DNA here is from genome assembly GCA_034768845.1 of Heliamphora exappendiculata. Lineage (NCBI taxonomy): Eukaryota > Viridiplantae > Streptophyta > Magnoliopsida > Ericales > Sarraceniaceae > Heliamphora > Heliamphora exappendiculata. The sequence continues at coordinate 9,931 of JAOTRH010022971.1, read as the reverse complement.
GGTGAGTGGACCCCAACTCTTGAAGACGTCGCCATCCTCCTCCATCTAGACGTCAGGAGCAGTACTATTTTTGACCCAGATAACTTATCTCCTTCTGACCAAGATGCAATCTCTAGACTCCGTACCTGCCTCACCCGAACTGCTAGTTATGGAAGCCACTTCAGTGATACCAGTGTCCCCCTTTCTGATTGACGGTCCTCTACCAAATCCACTTATGCCTCGTGGATCAAGTACTTCTTTAAGGATATTCAACCTCGGGGCGATGTTGATGATGGGGACAGGGTCGAGTTTCCTGGTGAAGGAAGTGGAACAGATCTTTATTTGGTGCCTTTTATATCGTTCTTCTTATCTACGCTTGTCATTCTTGGGAGCCCTCTTGACAGTGTCGCCCCCCTTATTTTTCCTATAGCCGTCGTGCTGGCTCGAGGTGAGCATATTCCCTTGGGCCCCCTCTTCTTGGGTACGCTCTATCGTCGACTTGATGTCTTAAAAATCGAGATGGAACGCTCTATTGGCCGGTATGAGATAGTTATATTCGCTACCACAACATTCCTACAGGCAATTCTTTATGAGCGATTCCCCGATTTTGCTCCACGCCCCCTCCTTTTTTCTCGTACTAGAAAAATTCAAACTACCGACTCAGATTTGAACGCCGTCACAATAGAGATTCCGAGCGATTATCCCTTGATACTTCGGTGGAGCGGTCAAAGCTCTGCAAAAGATATCCCCTCTTTTTTCAGTAAATTATGTGACTTTTCACCTCGCCCGTATACTACAACGCCCATCGGAGTGCTTTCCCCAAACTGGTATTTTGACTCTCCTCAGCATCATCATCTAGAGACATCATCTTCTCTGGAGAACGTCCACCTCTGCGTTTTATGTATACTTCTTCGTGGCTCGCTCCCCTACATCACATAAGACGGTATGGGAGTTTCCTCCTACTACCCCGATTGTGTACTTCATCAGTTCAGTTTCTATCAAGGGGCCCCCATTCACCTTTTTCAACTATGTTCATTTGTAGAGAGTTTTGAGCCTTTCATGCTCGGTAACTTGGTCACCCCTTTTCGCCTCCCAGTAATCGAACTCCCCTCTAAAGGATGTATCGGCCAGTGCACGCCAAGCCACTCTCATTACTGGCGGCAAAACTTGGACTCCTTCTCTCGTTTCCCCCTTACTGACGCAATTGTTGCCACGACCCATCCTCTTCAGATGTTCATTATAGCCTATCGTCTTTCGAGCAGGAAACGTGACAGAGGCACTCGTAGCCATTTTTTTGTTGCTTCTGTAGTTCAAGAAACTAATACAGCTCTGGATGTTATCATTGCTGCTCCACTTCAGGCTGTCGAGGGGCGAGTTACTCGCTCCATGGTGCAGGCCACCCAGCATTCCCCAACTCAAACAGAGCAGGGAGACCCTAGTGATAGAGCAGTTCCATCTGCTGAAGACGGACCTCCTCTACTGAAGCGACTTCGTCGAGTAAGTCTACTATACTTTCCCTTTGTTTATTCTATTTGGCTATATTGGTCAATTATATTCCTCTTTTTTGTAGGGAGTGCGTTCTTCAGCTGTGCCAAGTGCCTCCGTTACTTTTAGAACGCCTCTTCCGGTAGATACGGAGGTGAGAGAGGACGATGACAACATTTCATTGGGCACAATACTAAGTGAGCGTTGCGGGTGCACATTGGTTTCGTCGGCACTTGAGGCTGAGATCGAGTCTTCTTCTTCCCCCTCCTCTAAATAGGTTTCTCCGCGACCCGTATCATCTGTTCGAGAGGCCCCTCATCTACCTGAATCCAGCTTCGACACCTCCGTAGACGAGGCTGTTGTAAACATTGCCCCTGCTCTTGGTTCTAAAGAGGAGGTTAAACATGCGGCTGAGATGTCTCCCCCGGATCATATAGAATCTCTTCTGAATTATCAGTTGTCTGACAACGGGGAGTCACATGCTGAAGTCCAGGGGAAGGGCCAAACTGGCGCAGTAGAGTAAACCATTCATGTAAACACAATCCATTTTTCTTCATTGGAGCCATTCGTTGGGCCAGAAAGACCTAAAGGGTCTACAAGTGAATTTCTAAGACGAAAGGTCAGCTGGTCGGACTCCGTAACGTTAGAGGCCATTCGTGCTCATCATCCAGGTACCTTTTCTAACTTTCATATTTGTGGCCCTGTATTGCCTAGTCTTACTCTTCATGGCTTGAGTTCTCTAACTCGACAGCTGTCAAACTATGCCATTCACGAGTTAGACCTAGCCAAACTGGATACCGCTTTGGCATGGGTCGACAACCTGGAGGAAGTAAAGTTAGATCTTGCCTGGTTGCGGTCGAGATTGGACGCTGCTCGAGTTCTGCTATTAATAAGGGTTCACTTGCTCGTGTGAGCGAAGATGAGAATTCTCTATCCCTGTTAGCCCAGCACATTACAGGCCTATAAGCCTTATTGAAGGAGGCCAAGGCCGAGCTCGCCCATTTTCTCGAGAAGCTAGAGGCAGATACTACGGAGGTGGTCTAGTAGGAGTCTCATTTTTCGTTGGACATAGACATAGGGGATAATTTAATGAAGAGTTTGTTATAGAAATTTTATGCATAGTAATATTTTTATGAATCGGGCAAGCTTGTGTTTTCTTCTTACTATAATAGTCGTCGCGTCGTCGGACAGTGGTAGCTTTGCCCCTAGCTAATGCGTCTGACAGCCGATTGGTTGACCTTGGTACGTGATCAATCTTTACCTCTTTGAACTTCTCGAGCTGCTTATGCACCGTCGCCCTATATGTTGCTAACGCGGCCTCCTTCACTCTGAACTCTCCTGTTGGTTCCTCTTAGTGTCGTATGTAGTTCGCTCTGCGTACTGATCGTTCGCAAATTCATCTCCCCAGTGGAGTCGCTAAAGAATGTAGGGTACTTTTGAAATAGACAAATAATAAACAATAATGGAGAGATAAAATATGCGAAGTAGTTAGAAACACGAAACTGAGGGAGACGAGATTGGGTGAATGAGAAGGATAATTGAGTATGGAGTACTGGCAATATGAACAATATATCTGATTATCAAAATTCGATTGATTCGAAAGTTTGCTTATCCCTCCTATTTATAGCATTCAGAGAAGCCATGTTGGAGTTCGGATAGGACTCTTTCAAGAGATCGACTAGGTTAGCCAACAGAAGCCCCACGGGCACCTGCCCAGCTCAGGGGTCACTAAGTGACTCGAGTGGGAGGATCCGTATGACTCGATAAATCCTTTCCTTAGCCACCAAGCCACATGTCTCCCAACGTTCCGTGTAGGATTGTATTGCCATTGTCTTCATTGTCTTTGGGACAGTCTTTTGATTCTCAGAGGAATCTATAATCATATAGTCTGTGCTATATCTTGGATGTTCAGTCTGTGCCGGGCCACATAATCGGTGCTATGTCGTCATGATTAGGTAATCAGAGCTACGTTACAATCTGTGCTGTCTTCACGACCCATGTCGTGGTAATAAGACAGTCTGTGCTGTGTCATACTGTCTGTGCTATCTTCATGGTCCGTGCCATGGTAATAATACAGTCTGTGCTATCTTCATGATCTGTGCCATGGCAAGTAGTCAAAGCTACTACACTTCATAGTTTGTGCTATGGAATGTCTTCGTTCGTAATCAAGGCTACGCTTCATAATCTGTGCTATGGAATGTCTTCTGCCTCTACACAATGAGCAACAATATTAGATGGCCGAGTTATAGGGGGTCCCAGCTGCTCGGATCCCCAGTAATTTGAGTAGGCCAAGTCTGTGTCTTCTTGTAACTTGAGTAACTTGGAGTTGTATGTCCGATTTATTGATTGAGTAAAATTGGGCCACTCGAGCAACTCGGGTTACTCGAGTAACTCGAGTGAGTGAGTCTTTTGGGCCTCTCAACAAGCTTTATTGTTTGGTTCAAGTCAAGGAACTATGATTCAAATACTTAACATTCTTCATGGTTTATATTCAAGTCACCAGTGGCATGAGTAGGTTGTATCATCACCCGAGTATCTGGTTAAGAGTAGTCGACACCAGTTAAGTGGAAGAATATTCGAGCTTCTGGAGATGCGAGTAGCTTGAGTCATGAGTGACTCAAGTTATAAGTATAAGTATTACACCCGAGTAGGTCTACACGAGTAGATCTACTGTACTCGAGTAGCTCTACTATACCCGAGTAGGTCTACCCGAGTAGCGAGTTATTTGCCTCTCGAGCTGCATGATTTCTGATTGACTCGGATTAGTTTGAGTTACTTTGGATCTCGAGTGACTCGAGCGTTGAGTCACATGTTGTAATACCAATTAGCTAGTTTATCTATTTGGGCCATAAGTCATTTATAGGCCATTCACTCGAACCTTGACATTCACTCGAGCCTTGCCATTTATGTGGAAAATTTACTCATTTACTGTGAGTCATGTACATTCTTTACTTGAGATGTTTCAGGAGAACAGTTTGTGTCGACACCAATGACCGATTGTGTCAACACCTCCAATATTGGACTAGAATTCAAGTTGAGTCGACACCAGTTACAACTTGGGTCGACACCAAGTCAAGGCCGGAAGAGCACATTGAGTCGACACTAACATACACATGACACTACAAGAAAAATGGTCTTTTGTGACAAAATCTAATGATGAATTTTATTTTTCTCACTAAAAGTAATATTTTAGCGAGAAAATATCAATTTTGTCACTAATACATATTCATTTTGTGACAAAATTTAGTTTTTCTCATAAAAAGTTTCTTAATTATTAGCGAGAAAAATATTTCGTCACAATATATATTTCTTTTGCAACGAAATTTATTTTTCCTCGCAAAAAGATTTTAAATTTTTGGTGACGAATATATTTCATCTCAATATCTACATTTTTAAGACGAATTTTAAATTTTCATCACTAAATAATTTTTGATTATTTACTACGACATATTTCGCCACCAATAATTAAATATTTTGTGAGTTTTGGAGAGAAAAATATTTTCTCGCCGCCAATTATATTACGTTTTCAGCGAGACCATTATGTTTGTCGCTAATGACTGTGTTTCGCCTCTAAATAAAAGACTTTTGGCGAGAAAAGTATTTTTTCGTCGTAAATTGCACTATGTTTTTCACGACGCTATATTTTCAACCCTAATGACATAAATAAAAACTAGTGGGAAACATCTTATATTGCCGCTATCCTTTCTACTGAGGCAACAAAAATTAGGTTCATCGTTAAAAAGTCTTATAATAAATTACCTAATTTATTGTTAACAAACAAATTATGTTCGATTGCTCTCATTTCAATTTGTGTATAAGTATGCAAAAATTGAAATTAGAAGTATATTTTTAGTTTTGAAGATTTATACTTATATACTTAAATTTTTAAGATTTAGAATATTTATAATTATAATTTTAAATTTAAGTTAGATTGTAAAAATATAAAAATAAAATTTAAAATAACATATTTTAAAAGATATAAATTTTAATCAAGACAAATCCCTGAAAAGTAACCAACTAGAGCTCTATTGATAAATAAAAGAAAGGTTTTATGAGCCATAATCTTGTAAGTTCACACCTGTGTAGAGTATATCTTTCAACAACTGCGGTACAAACCTATTTTTGACCTATTAGTTCTAATATCTTAAGCGACCGAATGACCGCCTCCTAATTACTAGACCAACCTACAAAAATAATTTCATAATAGTCGAACAAATCAAATTTATTACTATATTACTTTAGATTGTGTCAATTTAATATTTATATATTATGTCCTAATTTATTTCATTCGGATCACCCAAATCGACCCACCTAATAAAATCATGAGGCTCAAAAGTAAAAAATATAAGTATTAAATTTATTTTATGCTTTTCTTGCCCTTATAACTTTCAAAACCATTCTCAGTAGCTCGTGATCTTTTCACCAACATTATAGTGACCCAGTACGTTTTTATTTTGGATAATTATTTTGACATAATTAAATAGTTAGAAATAATATCAGTGATTAAAATAACATGTTGAGTGCGGTTGGCATGTGGAGATATTTGGGATTTTTGTTAGTAATTAATTTCATGATGTAAAAAAATATTAATTATGCCATTTGAATTAAAATTAAAATTTAATTGAAAGAGTAAAGTTAATTGATTTTTTTATGTATAATAATTTAATATTAGAGAGGTTTCTAGAATAATTGAAAAAAAATTTAATTAAATTAAATCTCATCTCAGCCGGAGCTGAGAATGAGGAAAACATAGAGAGGAGAAGAACCGAGAAGCGCGCGCGACGCGCGACCAAACTTCGCCACACCTTCGCCGACGTCACCAACTGCCGCCGCTGCCGCCCACCCCGACGCTGGTCTTCTTCCTCTTCTTCTTCTTTAGTTTTTTTGTTTCTCCATGGAAAGAAGCCACAGAATGCTCGAAACCACCCTCCTCACTAGAAATCAAGGGTCCTCCACTCGAAATGGCAAGCTACCGACTGGGATTCGAGTAATACATAGCAAGAGTACTGCGTTGAGCCCTCTTGAAGCTGAAAATGAAGTGTCACGCCCCAAGCACCAGGGTCGCGCGAAAGCCTACCCAAAACACAGTTTGAGAAAATAAGATTTGTAGTTAGAAAATCATCAACTCAAAATTATACATTATTTGGATAAAAATCCCCACAGTTCAACTCTCATAAACTGTAAATATACATTCTCATACATGAATATACCACCTCAAGGTGTACAAAACCAGCCTTTTGAAACAGGCGCCACATGTATAAGTACATGTCCAAAACAGGAAACTACAACTAGTCTTCCACCACCACAGGAATCTAGGTCAACTCCTCATGTTCACTTGAAAAGGTTTACAGCAAAATCTCACACCGTGAGATGAAGCCCAATAGAACATAGACAATAAAACTGTAAAGCTACACACACACGAGCTCAACCACAGGAGCCAAAAGGGTTTTTCTGTAAAAAAAATCACCAGTTTTTCATCAGACTAACACGAGTCTCAAAAGGTTTTATCTCATAAAATCTCACATTTTCATCCTTCAAACTATGCATATCATCATAATAGATATCATGCCACAGTTAAGGGAAAGCTATAAATAAACAGTAAGCTCCACTCAGACCACACAGCCGAGGAGAAAAGATCAAATGTAATCCTATGTACCGACTCTGCTACACCGACAAAGGTAATAACTATAAACTCTCGTTCATTACCCTAGACCCACAGGCTTAGTAATGACAAGTTCTATACGGAGTCACGACAACGACGCCATTAATGGAGGCACCTGAACTGCTCAATTTATGGGACATAATCGAAGGTACAGAACACTTACTGCTTAATTTACGGGACCTGAGCTCGAGGGTACAAAGCACCTCCACACACACTCAATTTACAGGGACTAACCCGAAGGTACAGAGCACCTACGCTGCGCACGTTTTCGAACTTACACCGAGGAGCAGTGGAAGCCCAACTCAACCAAACTCACTGTCACGGTACATCTATGAAAAATATTTAAAACCCAGCCGTAACTCAACTATGAAAACTCACAAAACAGTTATACAACACATGTATAAAAGAGATTCAATCCATCAAAATAGAGATCTAAAACTATTTTTAACAAAATGTTTAAGAATTGAGACTAAACCCTGTGGGTTAGCTCCAAACCTCCAAAAAGATATTTTTCACCATTTTCTCAAAACAGCTCCTTTTTAAATCTTCTTTTGAAAACCACAAATACCACGTACCCGAATCACGTACACAACCAAGAAAAGACGTAAAAACCCACTTTTTATCCAAAACTAATGTTTACACATGAAAATCACGTATAATTACATATTGTCTCCTCTCTTTCTAAAAAAGTCAAGGCTGTTGAAAAATCAAATCGTTCCTTGAGAAAGAAAATTGAATGCACAACGGATGTCGGACGATCATTGTGTCGCACAATGGATGATGGTATTGTCTCAATTGTTAATGCAAACAACGCTATCCTTCAGCAAGTTCACAAAGAATACGACGAAGGAATCGTCATGGCTGTTCAAGCCAATACACAGAAAGTGGAAGAGCATCTGAAGTGGATCAAAGAGGCATGGGCCAACTAGTTCAAGCCCAAGGAGACAAAGGAAGAAAAGGCTGCACGTCTCAAGCAAGAAACAGACCTGGCAATGGTAGCTCGCTGGGAAGCCTTGGCAGTAGGTGAAGCCAAGGATGAACGAGCACGTGCGGCAAAAGAACGTGCCTCAGCAAGTAAAGACAAAGCCAAGGCCAAGAAAGAATTCAAGCACTTCATGGACAACCCCTAATTTTGTTTTAATAATAACAAAAGGGGAGGAGAAAAAGAGAGAAAATAGAAAAGTAGAGAAGTGAGGGGAGAGAAGAGATATGTTGAAATTTGTTGCAAACATCTTTTTTATGTTTTTAATGAAAGGTGAAGATGTAAAGTTTTTTTTTGGCTAAATGTTGTGAATGCCTGAACAATTTTCTTATCTTGAATGAATGATGAATGAATTGTTCTTATGTCCATATATATCTGTTCATTACACCTAAATTCATTTTCCTATGATTTTATGTTGAATGAAATTGGATATGATTGGATGAATTTTCATACACATTGACTTTTTTGCACAAACTAGAATAAATTTTGTATGCTTCGTGATCTTTTGTGCAAATTATGTCAAAAAATTGCTTGTTTTCACTCTATATATGCCTAACTGATATAATTGCTTTTAATATTTAAGGCATATTGATAAGGGGAGAACCCTTATTAAAAAATATTTTAAAAAGTTTTCTAGAAAATAGTAATATGGTTGTAATCATAAAAAAAGTGGAGATTGTTAGCCCAATGACTTTTTAATTTGATTTTGATAATTTTCATAATTTATTTTCTAAGAAAAAATGGTTTTAAATGGATAATATTTTATATTTTCAAAATGAAAGTGTTAACACATTTTGAACAATAAAAGTAAATACCTTAGCAAAAAAGAAATGGCTTTTATCTCAAAAGGTTCCAGCACTCAAGAATTCTTTAATTAAAATTTTTTGTGTTGATCTTAATTGAAAATTAAGTCAAACACTTAAGGCAAAGTATACTTGAAGCTTATCAAGTGTGTCAACACCAATTGATCAAATACTTTGACACCCTAACTGTGTTTCAAGTTGATCTTCAGGTACAAAAAAATTAGTGTCAACACAAACTAGTTTTGTGTCAACACAAAAAGTGCCGAAGTACCCAAGACTCATTTTGAGTCGATACAAATCAATTTTGTGTCGACACATAAGTGATCCTCACTTTTGGTTTTTGGAAGTTTGGGTCGACACAAATAGAAATTGTGTCGATACAAAACAACCGAGACCTCCTGCAGATTTTTGGTGTCGACCCTAGGACAAATCGTGTCAACCCAAATGTTCTGAAACCTGCTTGCAGAATTTTGGTGTCGGCCCTAAGAAGATTTGTGTCGACACAAAACTACCGAGGCTTCCTGCAGAGATTTAGTGTCGACACCAGAGATAAGTTGAGTTGACCCCAGAACGTTGGCAGGTAAAGTGAAGAATTTGTGTCGACCTCTCAGAACATTCGTGTCGACCCAACCATTTGAAGAACCCTACCCTAGACACGTTGTGACGACACCAAAGATATTTGTGTCGACCCTGAAGATGGAAATTCAAAATATGACAGATCTCAACGATTGAATTTTTTGCATTTATTGCCCTCCACCTACCTCCAACGGTTAAGAACTCACAAGAACTTATATAAGGAGTTACTTCTCAGCATTTAAAGAACAGAGAGAGAGACTTGCATTTACTATTCTATTGCTCAAATTTATCTCAGAAATCATCAAGCTCATATTTATTGCTGCAACTCATGTTTTTGTTCCTCATCTCTCTTTACCTTTTGATTTACTGTAAATCAATCTTGTAAAGAGAGTGAGTGTTCTTTATTCATTACATCTCATTTATTGTAATCAATGGTGAGTCACC
>JAOTRH010022960.1:0-21901 GCA_034768845.1 Heliamphora exappendiculata | reverse complement strand
GAATCTTAATTCTTAAACAAGTATTTTTTTTCCAAAAATATTATATAATTTATATCTATATATAATATATATATGTTGAAGATCAAAATATAATATATATATATATATATATATTTTAAACATGTATTTAAGGTTTTCAAGTAATAAATCATTAGATTTGTAAGCCTGTAAATTCTAATTTTAATTTTCAAAGAATAAAGATAAAAAAATAATGAAATTTTTTTTTAACACTACCAAGAGCACCAGAATCACCAATGGTTTAGATCTCAACAATTAACAAATTGAGATGAATTCAAAACATATTTTTAAATATTTTTAAATAATAAAAAAATACAACATTAATTTAAAAAAATAAGTTATAGATGAATAGATCTGTATATTATTAATTTTTAAAGAAATAAAGATGATTTAAAAACATAAAACGAGAATAACAAAAATAATTTTAAAAAAAGTACTCCATAGTCCATACTCCATACCTAGCGCCCCAGCCGAAATTGGCGAATAAAGAAAATATGAAAAAGTTAAAATTCTTATCTTCCAACCGAAATTGCCAAATAAAGAAAATAATAAAAAAAAACTTAAAATTCTCATCTTCTTCTTTGCTGCAGCGCCCAACCCCAAATTGAACCACTCCCGACGGTGCCGATTTGGTCGAAACTCCAAAACATACAAAAACAATTATCATCAATCAATTAACATACCTTCCGAATTGAGCGAAAATGCAAAATCAGAGAAGAAATGAAGGATCAAAGCAAGTCGGCAATCGGCACTGTTGGCGAGAACTCAAGATTTCGAAAATAAAAAAAAATCACCAAACGAGTAGATCTGAGTAAAAATGGAGTAGATTTGTTGCTTGGTGTCTTTCTAAGTTGTATAGATATAAAATGGGAGAAAGAATGGACAAAAACTAAAGATCGGGACCCATCCGAAAATCACAGTCGCGAGCACCGTTTTCACATAGTGTAACGGTTGTAACGGTCCATTACGCACCGAAACCACCGTTGCGGCTGTGAAATTCAGTAGCACCACTATAGCAGCCGTATCGCGACTCGGTTTCTGCCGAAAACGTTACGTAACGGCGTTACGTAACGGTAACGGCCGATTTTTGAAATCATGATAGTAATAGACTAACTAAGAAATAAAATCACAATAATGAAAAAATATCAATAATAATGATAGTATATTCTGACAATCTCAATAATGGAAAAATATTTCAATAATATATTTTCACAATCCAAAGTAGGGATAACAAGGATATGGTGGTGGCTGGTAATGCTGACTTCCCTAACGCGCGAGCTCAAAGTTCCCAGATTTGTTGCCCAACCACGTGTTGAAGACCAAGCAACCATTTCTGGTGGTTTTTGTCGGACTACCATTGGACCAAAGCAACCAGATCTACATGTTCCACCACCCCATCACTGTGCCGTTCCACCGTCGCGTTTTGCCGTTGCCTGAAGCTACTAGATCTTTGTTGCATAGACCTGATATAGGTGGAGTTGTTGAGCGGCAGGAACAAAATAGCCAAAATGGAGATTAGATCTGAGACAGAGAGGTAAAAACCAAAGGCTGGGGGTATATCAAATGAACCTTCGGTACCAACCAGCTGGGATTTAAATTAGGGGTGTAAGTTTTTTCATAATGACTGAACCGGCCGAACCGATCAATTTTCGGTCGGTTATTTCAATTCCCGTGGAGAGCTCGGTTTTACATGTTAGAATTTTAAAATTTTCGGTTCGGTGGCAATTTCTTAATCCTTTCCTTTAAAACCGACTGAACACTAATGAATTATATTAATATATTTACTCCAGTTGCCAGTTGGTCTTTGCAGCTAATCATCATCTATACTTGAAGTTTGACCTAAAAACGGGAAACCTAAAAGACAAATCTGGAAGAATCCCTAGTTCCTTGCTGCTGCTCTCTTTTGAGTTTCAACAGTGAGAAAGTTATATTGGCCTCACTGTCTCAAGTATCTCTCTCGGAATCTTGCTATCGGCCATTCGGCCTCTCCATCTCTCTCCCTCTCTTGAGTCAAAACGTTCCCTTTCTCTCTCTCTCTCTCCATTCAGGATTCAAATTATAACTCAAGATTCAAACATAACCCAACTTAAAAGAGGTAAAAGATTTATGCACTCTAATTAGATTTTAATTTTGTTGTGATTTTGAAACAGTTATAGTGTTACATACATTATATGTAATTGTGAGTTTGATTTCTGTATTTCCATTTCAATTTTTTTGTTTTGTGGAAGTCCTTTTGGATTCTTTACTCTTATTTTTAGATTTCTTCAAAAACATTAAACGGCCATGTTGATCTGTTCTATTTTTTCCCCTGAACCACAGAACTTGAAAGCAAAATATTAATATTTTTCTTGTTAGTTTCTTAGGCATCAAAATGCTACTCCCTAGGATACGTTTGGGATGGTTTATTTTTATTTATTTTTTGTATTTATTAGTTCTTTATTGAAGTTCAATTTAGTAGCTATTTGACAGAAGATTTATTGTATTATTTATGGCTGAATCTGATAGCCACATTCAGTTTCTCAATATTCCAAGCAAATTGCTCATTCAGTAAAAAATGTGGAACATTTTGATGGCCTGTAGAGGATTTTCCGCAGGCAACTTGCAAACCGAATCGAAACTGACTGAACCGATCAAACACCGCCCATTGCGGTTTTATCACACAATCGGTCTGTTGTGGTTTTCTCAATTACAAAAACTGAACATTTCGGTTCGGTTATAAATTTAGTAAAAAACCGACCAAACCGAACCGGTTACACCCCTAATTTAAATCCCTGCCTGTAGGTGTTTGCTTGGTCCTGAATTCGGTAAGTTACTTGTTTAATTAGTCGATGAATGGTGAGGTGACTAATTAGTTATATTGCCAGTGTCCTTTCCTCAAACATTACTCTTGATTTGGGTAGTGTTAGAAACCAGTGGCATATATTCTGCTGTAGTGCTGTTGTTTTCAGTGAAACCTGTTTCTTTCCATGATGATTCCTTAAATCAAGTGCTAGCCATGTTGCTTTATTTAGTCATACATGTCCAGAATCCTTGCTCGCGGCTTTTACAGCTGAAGTGGCACTGAGCATAATTTGACTCATTGAGAGGTTTGGTTTTGGTTTTTTTCTTCTCCTGGTGGCTGCATTTTGAAAATTGCACAATATTTGATGGGTTTTCTTTTCTGTAAAGACTAATGGAGGGTTTTCTTAATGTAGGCCTCTTTTTCACTTACCTGGGCTTGTATCTAATGGATGGACATGGTCAACCTGCTCTCCTATACCTTGTCCCGTGTACATTAGGTAATTTATTTAACTTTTTGGTTTTCTATTGCCACTTTAAGCAGAGATTGATCAAAAGATGAATTTTGAAATTTTTGCTTTTTTTTTTTTTTTTTCTTTTGGATAAAACCTTTTACTTTTTCAAATGGTTTCAATGAAAGTAACCAAAAAGGTTAAAAAAAAATGGTCAAAAGATTAAAAATGTGTTAAAGACAAAAATAAATAATATAAAATTTTACTCATCGGCTTATTTTTGCTTCTTTTTGTCTTCTATAATATTTTTTTTTTCATATTTTGGTCAAAATGGTTTACTATTTTGATTTTTCTTAATAAGAGGAGTCGAAAAAATATAATAGTTTAATGAAATGATGACAAATATTTTAATAATGACGAAAATAAACACAAACAAAATTAGCAAATAAGTCATTATCACAAACGGTGCGTTGTGGAATGAGAAATTTTTGTTGGATTACATTCTCAATTTCTTCCATGCATTTCTATTTTGTATGTCAGGGCTTATTGTCATCTTGGGTCTGATCAGAGGTGAGCTCAAGGACCTCTGGAACTATGGCACAGAATCCTCCCAACCTAAGGAACCTCCACCTTCTGCGGAAGCTTGACAAATCAGATTGGTTTCATTCAGCTCTCAACATTGCATTACATCTCAAATGAAGCCTCATTTGCAAATACCGTCAGCAAGAGAGAAGAAAGGTTGGGAGGGCTTTTGCTTCGAGTGCTATTTAATCACCCGTTTTACTCACTTTTTCAATGTATTGTTACGTGTATTTAACATTTCCAATGTATTATTATACCTGTTTTTATTTTTAAATGGGTTGCATGTGTATTAAAAATTTGAATAAATATGAATACTCACCTAATTCCTTTTCTTTTTTTTTCGTTCTTTGTCTAACTAAACCAAAATATGTTTTTTGCTTCTTTATGAAAAATAGTCATTCGTTTTCTGCATAATTTTGTAATCTTATGAGGGAAAAGATGATTATGACTTCTTTGACTTCATTTTATTCCTTTATTTTTCATTTCCTTTTTTTTTCTCTTTACATCCGGTAATTCATAGTTCATTCTCGTGTTGGTGTTATTGGAATTACGCTCTTTTCCGAAGTTTAAACTTACGTTTGCTAAATAAATTTTTTTTAGAAAAAGGCACAACAACAATAGAAAGAATGGGGTAAGAATGCGTAATGGCCAATTATATTTTAAAGGATAGGAATTCCATTTGTAGTTTATTTTTATGTTTGGTTATCTCATGGGATTGAAAACTTCTCACATCTTATATAATCATATTCCATGTTTGTTTGTAGATTGGAAAGACAAGGCTTATGTATATTGACAGTCCTACCAATTGAAAATCTATTGTCAAAATTTTTAGGAAACAAAATTGATTTTTGCGGGAAACTAATAGGAACAAAACTATTTTTGATGCTCGTGGTCGCAACCTTTGACGCTCACGATGGAGTCTTCCTGTAGCACATTTCATTTTTGACTTGTGGTAGCGTGTCACAGGAGGTTGTCAGGAGATCGTCAGCGCTCAAAAAATCTATAAATGTCTCATATTTTTGCCATTTGAGAGAGGTAGATCTGGAGAAGAAAGGGACCTCAACACTAACGAAATATATACCCACTCTTTTACTCTGCCTGATTCATCTTACCCGGTTGATACCTCCTACCTCATATTATTCTCATTACACTTTCGAGGTCATTCAAGTCGAGTTAGAGATCTCACGGCCGCATGGAGTACCCCTAGTGAATTGATCATCTTTGGCCCAATGCGGTAGACTGAGACGACGACTAGGTTGACCATCTTTGCTTTATTCCCTTCCCTTACCCCTTCACTTTAGGAATGTTATGACTAGGATTTCATTTATTTCATTTACTTTTACGAAGTATAGAATGCCAGTTTTCGTTCAATATAGGCATACTATTGTTTTTCTTTGCATTTAAAATATTTTTGTAATATAAAAAAATGCCAAAAAAATCATAGTATATTATGCACACCGATGCTAGTTGTTATTGCACTAAAAATAAATATTTAAAAATCAAGTAAAAATTACTACTCCATATAATAGTGGTTAAGAGTAGATATCGTTCTAATGGGAACAAATAAACTAAGTTGCGATATTCTCAAACTACTCCAGAAATTAATTTGAAACAAAAGTTGATTGAGTTTATGAGATTGTATTGATTTGAATGATACAAAAATAATAATAACTAATCTAAAAGATCTATAAAAGTAAAAAGTCTTAGGGATTTAAATCCATCATAGCCTCGTAAAGATGAACTTATACTGATTATGAACTTAAATTATTTACTCGCATAATATTCTTATGGCTACAAGTCTTGACGGACTTCTCAAGAGAATTAACAAGACCTAAACTTGGTATAGATTATTTTCGGCGGCACGAGTTGCCCTTAACAAGTTTGGCACAACTCATCATCACAAAGCATAATTTATCTCACGTTTTTATCACGTTCACAAATAAAACATTGTATAATTCGATACTCGCAATCACAAAAAATGAATATCAAAGCCAATGATATTTATTATAAAGAAAATGAAAAACTTGTCAAGAGTTTAGACAGTAAAAAGAATAGAATCCGCAATCAAATACAAATTTCAAACATAATTTGGTTAGGGTTTCATCTAAAAGTCTAAGAAAGATGTTTAGCTGCTCATGCGTGTAGGTGATGATGCAGAGTTGGCAGCCAAACACGCAATTAGAAGACCTTCTGAGGGAGCCACCGCCTCTTTTCACATGTCATTGTCCCCTTTTATGCCTTGCTTTGCGTTCTTTTATAAGCCTCCTCTTTTGACATAGCTTTAAAATTTGCGCAACTCTAATTTCTCAACTGCAATGCTCGTCTGCACGAAAATAGCTAGCGAAAATTTTCCGCTAGTTTCGTTATTTTATTGCATTTTTCTTCTTTATTCTTTCTCTCGATGCTAGCTCTGCTAACACTTCAAAAATCGATAAAAGTTTTGCTAGTGTAAATTAAAGGTTTAAATGG
This sequence comes from Heliamphora exappendiculata, assembly GCA_034768845.1. Classification (NCBI taxonomy): domain Eukaryota; kingdom Viridiplantae; phylum Streptophyta; class Magnoliopsida; order Ericales; family Sarraceniaceae; genus Heliamphora; species Heliamphora exappendiculata. The sequence goes on along the minus strand of JAOTRH010022960.1, from coordinate 15,602 downwards.
CACATTTAAACACCAATCACACTATACATAGTAGAAATCATTCTGGAATGTGTACATATAACGGCCGCAACCTTCGGTTATCACGGTCATGACCTTTATTTCATTTGTAGTAGTGGCCACGACATTTAGTTTTCACAGCCAAGAGGTTCTCTCCTATTATATGGTGGTTGTGATCTCTGGTTGCTACAGCTGCGCCTTCTTTTTTTTTACCATTAACTCAAATCTTGTTTCGAATATTTTTTCTTTTTGTTTCTCAATAAATAAAGCATGTTAGGTACAACCATACAATAACTTTTTGCATGATCCCTTAAATAGATTTGTTTTTGTTTTTGAAGCATGTTAGATAAGATTTTTGATTTCCTTGTTTGTTTTTGAATGATCTCTCTTTAACTTTTGTTTCTGTATTTGATATTTTTGAAAAACTTAAAACAACAACCGAAAGTGATGAGTATAGGCCAACATCACGATTGAGGGAGAATGAGTGCCTACCATATTCCCATCTCGTACTGTAGCCCCCGAACCTTTTTTCAATGGTAAGTTTTGATCAGTGGCCCACTTTTTGTCTTTGTTGATTTTTCTCAAAATTTAAGTTGTGACTTTATTTTTTCATGTGTACGGGTATTGTTGTGCCTCAGTTTTTTATAAGTGGTCTTTTTATAGAAATGGGAGAATCAACACCAGCACTACATTTCATTTTAAAACCATTTTCAATGCAGACGATGCAAGGTTTGGAAATTAAGTTTTTAATTTGGAAAAGGTAATAGGATGCAAGGAAAATGGTTTTTACTTGAAAAGGCATATGAGCTGGACCAAATTTAGAAATGACGTCCATTTTGTTCTGTGAAGAAAATGAAAGATAGGTTCAAGGATTTATTGTTACTAGTTTGGAAGATGTTAGACACCCAACATTATCCTTTTGGTATCAATTCTCTTAATATTAATCTTTTGTTTAATAAATTATTTTTAATTTTTATGCATCCAAAAGAGTATTTTTGGACAATATGTTGTTTTAAATATTTTTTTATATAGAGCTGAAGAGATAGAAGAAGAGAAGGAGGTTGAAAGAAAGGAAGATGCAGGACATTCACTTACTTTGTAGATAGCATGTATGCTTGACATATGTAGACTTGCAAATGAAATGTATACTTGTATGTTCTCGTGGATGGTATGCATTCTTGTATGATGTGTATTCTTATGGATGATGCATGTTTTTGTAGATGATGTGGTCGACCTTGTTTGTGCTGCCCAAATATCCTCGGATGAGAATCATGCCAGTCATAGTGTGAGACCCGGTTCCGTTTTAAATTAATGTAATTAAATAATTATGTAATAATTTACTTGTGTGGTAATATGTTTGGGCATGTATGCTTTATATATATAGATATGTGTGTGGTCAGTGAACCCGATAGCTGTTTAACAAGACTTGTTAGACCCAGCTGTGTGCGTGAAGACCTGAGAATTTAATTCGAGGATACTTTTTAAATTTTGAATGTTTTGAAAATATAAACTATTTAAATTAATATAGAGTTAAAATATTAATTTTGGTATGGCTTAAACGCGTATTCATTGATTAAATACATTGATGATTTGGGGGCATTTTCAGACATGTTTGAGTTTGTGGCCTAAGATTTTGTGGAAGCTTTGCTTCCCCAAGTGGCCGCCCCCTTTTTTTTTACCTCTCTCTTGCCTTCTCTCTCTCTCTCTCTCTCTCACCCTATTGGAGGACATTGGTGCTCTCTGTCTCTCTATCATTTGAAGACTCTAAGCTTGGAACCAAGCCAAATCACAAGATCAAATGTTGCTTTACTCGACGAGGGCTACACTTCAAACCAAGTAGAAATTTGATTCGGCGAATTTTGAACACCATGGGTGTTCTAGTCTTGTGATTTTTGACTCAACAAGGTATGATTCTAATCGCTCTATGAATATGTGTGATGTATATGTGATTAATTTCATTTTTTGTCATGAAAATGTTATGAAATTTATTGAGATATGGAAAACCCTAGATTTGGGTAAGAAATACTCTTTATAGATGAGATGGTTGAGGATTGAAGTTAAAATTGAGATTTGATTTGAGATTTGAAATTGATTTTAATCCATGAAAAGGTTTTGTTGTAACATTTGGGAAAAGTATGATTGAATTGGGAATTTTGTATAAAATCTTATTGAAAATGGAAATTGTGAAAGTTTATGGTGGCTATTGAGAATTGGATTGCTGATCATGTAGTGTATACATGAATTGTGTAGGTGAAGACCATGGGTAATGGTTGAGGAGCAAATATTATTGAGATGATATGTTGTATATATTAAAGAGTTTTTGGAATTAATGTGGGCTCGACTAGCTCATCAGTAAAAGACCGAAAAATTGCACAATAATGGGCGCCCATCTTCCTTTGGTTAATTCCTGTAATGGCAGCAAAGGTGCCCATCTCCTTCAGTATGACTGAAAAAGGGTAATTTTGTCTGGTAATTATATATTTACTAGTTGATATTGATTGATTTATGAAAATTTGGTTATTATTGAATTATGAGAAAATTGAATCTCTTGAGTTGGGTTTGATAATATAAATTAATTGTTGCATATCAAACATGATTTATGTTGGTTGTTTAGCATCCTATTGAGCCTCGGTTCACGTTGTTTAAATTCATGTTTTTCAGGTGTTGATGATGCGACTATGCCTTAAAAGAAATCAAGTGTATTTTTGGGCTATTTTTGTTGTCTGGGAATGACTTTGCTTCCATGTGTACGTTGTGAATTGGTTGAATTATGTATTGGTATTTTGAACTAATGAATTTTATGAATCTTGAGGTTGTAAGGCCATATGGCCATGAATTTCACGTGTTTGGATGAATGTAAATGTGTTATGATCGATGTGGAGATTTTTGGGAAGTAATTTTTGATACACTCATTGGTTTTGGAGTTGGCTCAATGATAATTCAAATGTTTAGAACCTTCTTCCTTTTAAAGATTGGTGATGGTTGTTTCGAGCAAGTATAAAGGTCCTAAATCTTTTTCCTTATCAAATCTTGTGGCTGTTCAAAGCTCAAGTGTATCCTTTTTATACAAAAACAAGCTTGGTTGAGTGTTGGGACTTTAAATTTTCAAGAAAAGAAAGGAGTGTAGGAGCAAGACTGATTGAGCGGTCCTTAGATTCCTTAAGCGGTGTTAATGTGGTCCTTTTTTTTTTTGCAGTAGGCTGAAAATGCTGCTAACTGCATTAGATCGATCAAGCTGTCCTCAGACCGCTCGAGCAGTCTGTCTGTTAGGGCATTTTTTAGATTCTCTAAGTTTTGTCCTATTTTCAAACTGGTTTATTTTCTTCAATTTCAACTCTTTTTGAGCCATTCTTATGTTCAAATCGAAGCACCGAAAGTTTACTTCTCGAATATTCATTTCTTATATTGAAATTCTTTTCAATTTAAAATAGGTTTTGTCTTTAAAAGTTGATGGTCTCATGATTATTCTTAAGTTCCTCCGTTTCCTTTCTTTATTCGGATTTGAGGGCGTGATAGATTGATATCAAAGATCTAGGTTCAACTACCTTTGTGCCCTGGGAATTGGTTACACCACCGTGTGAGATTTAATGTTTATGTTCGATATGTATATGTTAACATGCCTAAGTGATTAGAATGAGATGGAATGTGATACTTAAGTGTTATATGTTGTATTTGGGCACAGAGGTTAAACCTGGAAATGACGTGTCTTGCCATTGGGCATCCAATCAACTAATTTGGAGGTCAAATTAGAAAAACGTTTGGTTGACGTTTATTTTTAATGAGAAATCTTAGTAAGTTGTTCGGATTGATGTGTTATGTAACAACCTAGCTCAAACTCAAGTATTAGCGACGGATAGATAATGAGATCTTGATTCACTTCATGAATAAGAGAAACCCTAATTGATTCGAAGTCCGAATTTAACTTAAAAAACCCTAAAAAGGCCAAATCCCTAGAAGAGAAGCTTGAATGCTCAGAGAAGTTTTGGGACATCCTAAATTAAGTAAATGATATAAAATATAAAGTTAAAAATAAAAAATTCTCATAATTAGGGTAAAATGACCATTTTGCCCATAGTATAGCAAAAAGTCTTAAATATCTATGTTTTAACACATGGATATCCAAAATCAGATATTTAGATACATTTAAATAACAAAAGACAAAATAGCAATAAAAATAACAAAAATACCCTTGCATGGCCGGCCACCTTGGGAATTATGCACAAAAAGTTAATTTTTACCTTTTTAAGCTCAAAAATGAGAAAAAAATTATATAATTTAAGCATTATTATGACCTAAGACTTTTTATACTAGTAATATACATAATAATATAATAATATAGGTCAACAAAAGCAAACAAATTATTATTTAAAGTTTCTACACAATAAATAAGTCAAAAAATTAATTCTTGTCAAACTAGCTTAAATTGATTTAAAAGCCTATACCTATTTAATTAATTACTATAAAAATTATAATAATTCATGGAAAGACTAAATAAATTATAAGCACACTAAAATAATAGGTCTTAGTAGGATAAGACACTAAAAAGGTACACAAAATTAATATTTTTTTACATTTTCTTGCACAAAATGGTATTAAAATACAATTTAAACCCCACATTATTGTAGAATCAGATTTTGTACTTCCCCAAATAGCCCCAGCTGAATCCCACCTGCCATGATCTAAATATATATCTCTCAAATAGACCAAACTATCCCATGCAACCAATGGAATTTTAGAAAATTAGGAAAAAGCCTTACGCCATAATTATGGAACCCACCAACTCCTGGCTTATAAAATACAACCAAACACCTCCCTTCTCCTCTACATTGTCGGCAATACTAGAGAGAGAGAGACCAGATTTGTGAGCTCAAGTGTTCTTCAAGAGTTTGAGAGAAAAAGGAGAAAGAAGGAGGAAGAAGAAGCTAGGAAGCTAAGTCCATCCATCCTTTTATAACTAAGAGCATCAAACAAGTAAGTAAACTTCTTAAACCCTCTGCCATTTCCACATAAAATACCCCTCAATCCATCTCTATAAACAACCCTAAGAATAAAAATCAAGATCTCACCCAAAAAGGCATCGTGCGAATAGATTAGGGGCTGTTCATATGAGATATAGTATTGTATGCGTTTGCATGTAAGTGTTTTTGAGTTTAATGGCTTGTATAGGTTTTGGAACTTTGGCATGTACGAATACATATCATGAGTTAAGTTATCAAAACCCTAAATGGCCTAATTTTTTAGACATATTAACTTTTTTCCACAAACTTTAAACTACCATAACTAATTGTAAAAAAATGATTTAAGTGTGAATTTTATGTCCAGACCTAGCTGTCTAAGTCCTCTTTCATAAAAAAATTAGTTTGAAGTGATTTCGTTGGGTAGAACTCAAGATACACAATTTTTACCAAATAGTGTAAGATTCTGACCACTCTAGATTGTAGACATAAAAACCCTAGGTTAGAGAGAGAACCGAGCTTTGTTCAAAACATAAAACTTGTAGATAGCATGTTTATCTTACTGTCCACCAAAAATGAGCCAACAATATGAAGTCTTGATAGGTCAAAACCTTTTCTAAAATCACTGTTGTGCTTCAATGACTGACATAGCTCTCTGTCACATGTTTTTGTGGGACCAAAAACCTATGTTTTTAATGGCCAAATCCAAAATTAGTTTTCATGAGAAATGTAGCTAACATATTAAAATAGATATTGACCAACAATCAGCCCAAAATACCCTCAGATATTCCCCCAAAGGTCTTGAGCATTTTCTGTTGAAAATCGGTTTTGCTGAACCTTTTTATGCTAACTGAACCCATTTTATAAAATGGCCAAAATCATCAACTTGTTCCAAATAACCAGCCTTAGCACAAAATATGAAACTTATAGGGGATACCTTAAACTAAAACCTTCCCAAAAATTAGACCCATAGCTCTTGATTTGATACTCGAAAACCGCGGCCAACAAAGGCCCAAATTCTACACTTTTCTCTGTAAAGTGCTGAATGATTTTTTCTTAATTAAAATAAATGACCTTTTCCCCATAAGATATGACCTTAGTGTTAAACATGAAACTTGTAGAAAAAATCTTTATCTAATTGGTTTTCAAAAATCAGAAATTAACTCCATGTCTAGTGCCTTAAAACACTGTTGTAACTTTAAATTTGATGCTCAAACAATTACGCAAATTTGGCTAAGTGTATGAGTGGCATGCCACATTGTGAGATTTGAAGATATGGACTTTAAATAAATTATGCGAGTGATTGGTGTGTGAAAATGATAATTTGATTAATGGAAACTATGCCGATAGATTGAATCCATGTCACATGAATTATAGCTTGAGTTTTATATACTTGTACTCGTTGTTTTAGTAAGTTGTACCTTGTGCTATTCCATGTTTAGAGCTATGCTATAATTAATTGCACACGAGATGGATATTGCACATCATGAGCATTCCTACATTTGCATATTAGCTTATTGGAGTCCCTTTTGTACCTATTATTGTGGGTTGGGTTATGTGAAATTCATTCTTTATGTGGTTTTGAATTTAGGGCATCCCTGGTTGCCAATTTAAAATAAATAAATTTAGAGATTGCTTAAGGGGTTTAGGCATCATAGGTTCGTCACTAGCCTTTTTATTTAGACATTGGGTTGATGCCAAATGAGCATCCTAGTCCATAATGTGGTACGGTTTGCCAGGATAAGGATGGATGATAAATTGGTTGGCCCGCCCCCACGCCGTTGCCATTGAGTAAAATGGATGAGGCATGAAACCAAGGTGAGTATTTACCATTCGCAATGAGGCGAGAATAGGTTTGATGATCAAATTCCCATAAAGTCTACTCTGTAATTTTTTGGCATGGAATTCATGTTATGGTTCTAGATGTATGTCGGGTTGGGCATTTTGCATTGCATTCACTTGCATCACACAGTTGCACAATTGTTTTTATATATGCTCACCCGGCTGTAAATGTCAAATTTGTCTATTTTCTTGACCTTAAATTGTATTGGGTGTTATACGATATGCATTGTAGGATATTTTATTGTGAGTTTGTTAGAAGATTTAGAAATTTTGCTTCTGAATTTTGGCTCATAGCATTCGTGACACAGGTGAATAACAAGAACTTTTTGAGGAGGGTGTGCTCATAAGGGAAGAAGATTTTGAGGAACAGGGTGGGTGGCAAGAGCTAGCCGATCCCAACAACGCCGTTTGAAGAATTTGAATTTTCTTCCTTTTTGTTTTTTTGTCCTGTTTTCGCGGGCATATTATAATTTTGGTTAAACTCTCTAGATGACTGTAATCATTATGTATTTTGAACAAGTTCTGAACATTTAATGATGTAGTATTTACCATATGTAACTATGAATGCTTGGTTAGAATATCTCCCTTAATTATAATTATGTATGTCCCGACGTACCCAAAGACGGGGCGTCACATGTTATTCGTATTGGTGCTCCTCATTACATGAGATATTTTAGTGTAGCCTTAACTTATTAAGAGATGACATGATTAAGTGTGGTTGCTATATTGGAAGAGTAATGCTATATTGAAACCTCGTATTAATATCTCCCTTAATTCTTTTATATAGAGTGATGCTTCTGAGGCGAGGCCGTGGTTACAGTCGCGGATTTGCACAAGTTCTTGAAGTTGAGGAGGTGGACACCCCTCAGGAAAAGGTAGGAAATGTGAAGTTCATGCGAGAAATGATGAATACTATGCGTACGTTGGCTGAGGCAGCGAGGGGAGGAGAATTTCAATGGTTGGATCCTCCAACATTCACCAGAGGTTGCCACTGAGTGGCTAGAGTTGGTGACGAGAATTCGTGATACTCTATAAATTGTGGAGGATGACCTAAGGGTAACTTTTGTCGCCTTTCAATTGAGGGGAGATGCACACGAGTGGAGAAAGTTCGCATGAACGACAATTGAGGGTACGCGTGCCGTATTTACCGAAGTATTTCTTGAGAAATACTTTCTAGAGTCGTCTAGGAACGTTTATAGAGAGGAGTTCCTTTCTCTCACGCAAGGGAGAATAAAAGTGGTATAGTATGAGGCTAAGTTCACTAGCTTATCTCGTTTTGCATAAGAGGTGGTAGCCGCATACGAGTTTCATGCCAAGAGATTTTAGTGGCGCCTAAGGCCCGCAATCAGAGATAGGGTACCTGCTTTGAGGATAAGTATTTTCTTAGAACATGTAGAATCGACGAGAATAGTGGAGAATACACTTGTGGAAACTCGCAAGGTGAGAGAGCTTAGGGCATAACTAGGAGGACCTAGTGCACAATCAGAGGGACGTTGGTTCAAGAGACAGAGACATTCGAATCTAGTTCCTTTCCCATGGGATCCTATTAGCAACAACAACAGCATTCTGCCTCGGCACCCTCTGTAGCTTCTTCAGGACGGTCACAGTGCAGAGAGATTATTTGTTTTGTATGTCAATAGCTAGGCTATCGTGTTGCCAACTGCCCACAAAAGGGATAGTCACAGGGCCACACACCGAATCTTCCCTAGGGGAGAGGGCCTCTTACATATTATCAATGTGGTCAGACAGGGTGCATATGCCTACATTACCCTCAAAGAGGGACTACACAGAGTGCAAAGGGTCCTCAGCCAGTTCAGTCCACTTAGGGACGATAGGGTTATGGTTAGTCACAATAGCAGTTAGGGATATAGACATCCAGAGCTGCAAAATGGACCACTTCGATCCAATCTGTGAGGCAGTTAAGAGCGTAGAGTCACAGTGGGAAAAATCAATCAAGAGCCATTTCAGAGACGAGTGCCTCAAAGGCACCAATTATACTAGATGTTGCAACCAGTAAGTACATCCATCATTAGAGGTACCTTCCTAGTACACAATTCACGGGTCAGTGTTCTCATCAACATAGGAGCATCACATTCATTCATCTCATCTGCATTTGCATCATCATTGGGGTTGGAGATAGATGCATTGAGTAGTGTCTTGTGTGTGGAGACCCTGGTGGGAGGGAACGCGTTGTTGAAACAGATTTGTAGATCTTGTGAGAATGAGATTCCTGGTCACCACCTAGCTTTTGATCTTGTCATTCTAGATACGACCACCTTCGACATCATCTTAGGGATTGACTAGTTGATTACCTATCGCGTGTGTATCGACTGTGACCGACAGTGAGTATCCATTACACCGGAGGGTGATTGTTTTTATTTTGTTGGTGACTGAGATGATGGTTTGGTGCGCATACCTCATTACTTATGAAATCGTGAAAATCGTATCCATTTTCTTCCTAACTCGTTGATGAGCGAGGTTCAGTCCATTTGAGGGGAACTCCCCCCATTGATTGTGAATTTCCTAACATCTTTTCTGAGGATTTATCTGAGCTACCGCCACGACAAGAGGTCGAGTTCTCGCCACCTCCAAATACAGGAACCACCTTTGTGCAGCCCCAAAAAGTGATTAGTGGAACAGTTGGGCCTTGAAATGGTCATCAATTCTCATGGGGGACAGGGTTGCAACATACAATCTCATATGGATACGGGGATCTCCGGTGCCGTCGAACTTCTCCATCTTTGGCATTTTAAACTTTTTCGATAATTTTACATCTGAAAATAGGCACAAGCCACCTACATCCAGCATGTATTCTTCTACACCTTTGGCCTTTATCAACACATTTTCCATTCGATCGATCTTTTTTGCTAGCGCGGATTCCCTAGACTGGGCAATAATTTCTTTCTCCACCACCATCGGGCGGGGGACTCGAGGTGGCACAGCAACTTGCGGTGCCTCCTGTCCTTGGTTATCATCCCAGGAGTCTTCACCGTTCTCGTTTATATCTTTTGGCGGTCCATTACGACCGGCATACAGGCCTGAATCGCCCGAATCTGTGTCTGACATTGGTTTTGAGCTTCGGTCTGCTGCTCCACAGCTCTCTATATCTCAGTAAAAGTTCTCATCAGAGCTGTCAAGTTAACTTCATTCTTTGCCATTTTTAATGACTCGACTGACTATTCAGATACTCTATAAAGTCTACCTGACCCTAATCTCGCCCAAACATGTGTTGACTGTACTCTTCCCAGGTCAATGGTCTAGTCTTGAAGAAAACCTAGATTCCAAAAGCAAAATGACCAGTATCAGATACTTTTCGGACAAGATCTTGACGACATATAGAAAACATCTAGATACCCAAAACAGCAAATCATAAGTAGATAATTACGGAAGTTGGGACAATGCCCCTGCAGGGCTTATACTGGCAGCATAACAACAGGATGACCCAAAAACTAGAATGATGGATAAGATGGGGATCATCTAAATTCTAGAGGGAAGGTTCATCGAAATGAAAAAACGGGCAGCACTCCGACGAGAAAACTATTCTAACCCTCAAGAGACCGATTCGATCTAGAATTCTAAAAGAAAATGGGTAGCATAACGGTAGGGAAACAGAACTAGCTCACAAGGGTCTAACAAAGGTTCGAAGAAAGAGAGTCTGAACAAAAGCGGGGTATAGAACTAATCACCTGGGAAGAACCCGAAAGAGAGACAAACTATCCTAGAGGTTTTAAAACAAAGCATGGGCATGACCCTCAGAAGAAAACTACTGCGTAAAAACCAAACGAGGTGAAGAACAAAACTTGGATAAGAACCCGAAGGAAAAGCTAACCTAAACAATAAGAGATAATAGAAAACCCGGGCCGAACCCGGGAAATGAACTAACCTAATCCGGATAAATAATCCTAACAGTCACAATTAAAACATACAATTAACAAAACACATAATCCTACTAGGATTAGCAGCACCTAATGGGAGTTCTAAGCTACTATATACAAAAGGCCGATGTTGGTCAATCGAATAGGATACCATCTAAATAGAGCCGGGTATATACCTCCCATGAAGGACATGGTCAAACAGTACGCCCGAACTCTTTTATTGCACCTAGTTAGCGTACAGTCACTAAGGGTTGTACGTCTTCTTAACAATCCCTGAAATGGATAAACGTTTAGGGCATCAAGTCGACTAGGGAGGGGAGTTTGAAGTACAATGCATATTAATGCGAAAATGCAAATGAAAAATACATATTAAGAACCGATGATGTTTTCAAGACTAGCCCTCTTATTTGATTTTATAAATCAATCCCCAATAGAGTCGCCAGAGAAAGAGGGCTCGGGACCTAAGGTATGAATTGAAAAAGGTGTTAGGCACTCCGTTCGCCAAACCGTAAGGTTGGTCTCTACTAATCATCATTAGTTATTTAATAAGATTTCTCAAGTGCATGCAAATAAAAAAAATAAAAGTAAAGATAAAACATCCAAAATCAAATACGAAAAATACATATTATACGTATATAGAATGCCAAATAAAATAAGTATCAAAAGAACAAAATTCTTAAATCCTACAGCATGCATTTTCTAATTAGAGGATACATGGAGCACTTTCACACGCAATATTATTAAGACAACTTAGGCTAGTGTGAAAAGAACAAAATATGCTAAAAGTTGCTAAATGAAAATTATACTCTAAATGAACATAAAAATTGCTAATAACATCATTAAATAGTCAAAATGATCTAAACTACCAAAATAACCCAAAATCATAAAACATGCTTTAGAAATGTTAAGTTCTAGCTGAGAATGATGGCGATGAAAGGAAACTAATCTAATGATTAAAAGATTTTTGAATTTATGTTAGAAAGAAATAAAAAAATGAATAATAAACAAAATACTAAAAGGAAGCTAAATTAAAAGTAAAAGATTTTCTTATGGATTTTATGTTTAAACAAAATAAAAGAACGAAAAAGAAAAGGAACTATAAAAGAAAAATTAAACTATCATTTTAATTATTGAAAAGTTCAAGTAGCAAAATAAAGCTAGTCATAAAAAGAAAATAAAAGAAAGAAAGAAAGAAATGCTAGAAAAGGAAATTACACAAAAGAAAAAAGAAGAAAAAAAGGAAAATAATGCTATTAAAAGAACATTTGAACTAATGCTAAAGGAAAAGAAACATTAGACTAATATTAAAAGAAAATAAAAGAAGATAAGATGGAATATTAACATTAAAAAGAAATAGAAGATTAAAAAAAAATACAACTATATGACAAGAAAAAGAAAAAAAAAAGGACATTACAAGAAAATTTAATTATATTAAAAAAAGAAATAGAATATATTAATAAAGAAAATTAAACTAATACTAGAAAATAATAAATGAAATTAATTACAACTATTTGACTTGGATGTGAATGTAGTATTAACAACTATATCTACATAAATATAAGTGCATTATTATAACAATAACGACATTGTTTAGTCGTATTGTTAAATTACGTTAGCATTATTTAATAAATTAATAGAAAAGTAACAATGCGTTAAGGGTGAAATGTGAGAAAATTAATAACTAAGGAATTAGAGAAAGTAAGCAAATAAGATTAATTATGCAAATAAAAAAAAAAGTGAATTGAAATTGAATGTAACCCAGGACTGGGGATCCAAGCGAGTTACCTGGATTGCTAAGGAATCCTCAAGTCGGGGAATGTGCTCCAATGATCCAATCCTCGGGTGATGATTTAAGTAAGGATTTTAGTATCAGAGGTTCGGCTCTCGGTCTTCGGTAGGGTTTTGGCATCAAGGTTCAGATTGCTCGGTGACTTGCCAGAGCTTCTCTCACTAAATCTCTCAGTAAAAATCTGTCCTAAAAACGTACTAGGAGGAACAGTATTTATATAATTCTTCGACCAATGAGATGCTGCCACGTTTTGGGACATGTCAGGTCATTTTAAGTTGGCGGTCGTCATGTTGGAGGTGGCAGTCGCCATGTTTGAAAAGGTTCCACAAGGTTCTATTGGCGGTCGCTAGGTTGGAGGTGGCAGTCGCCACTTTTGGCTAGAGTTTTCAAGAGGTTCTATTGACGGTCGCCACAATGAACGTGGCGGTCGCCACTTTGGGAATGACCTGCATAGCAAGTTATTGGTGGTTCAACATAATTTCATTGGTTTGAAGGTTTTGTTGATTGGGGTTCAAATTCCTAGCTTGGATCATTTTTTGAGGATTGTACTAAGGCACCATTCCAACTGTTTTCATCATCGAATTCACTTATGATTGGACGGGGTTAAATTGGAGTGTCTACAGTTGCCCCTCTTTGATATAACATGCAAAGCAACGCGTGATGAAAGTTATATCAAAAGATCCAGAGACAACAGCCATTTGACCAAGCCATCAATCTTAGGCCAAAAACATACAAGTCTGCATATGATGTTGGTCATACTCAAATTCCCATCGAGCTGCCTACGTAGCCCTTTGCTAGGGATCAGACCGAAACGTAATTCCTGGAGCAAAATGCAAGGATGCAAGATAAGAAACATGATGCAGATACTGGTATGACGTAGGCATATCCTAAAGATCGAGTCAAGATCTAAAATGAGCACAAATAAACAAGTCAAAGATCGAGTTAAGATCAAAAGACTTGGGTAGAGATAAGATAATGAAAAGGATCGAGTTAAGATCCAAGAAATTATCTTAACCGGGAAGGCAATTGATCAGTCAAGTCAAGATCTCACAATTTCGAGATAAGAGCGGAATAAAAATAATTAAAAACCAAGTTACGGTTTAAAATTAATTTTATCAGAAAGAGAGACCATGAATTAATAGGTCGAGTTAACACCTAAAAATTCGGGACGAGGCGCGAGATAAAAATAATTAAAAGTCAAGTTATGACTTAAAATTAAATTTATCGAAATGGATAAAAATAATTAAAAGCCAAGTTATGAATTTTAACTAAATTTTTCGGAAGAAGAAACCACGAATTAATAGGTCGAGTCAAGACCAAAAAATTCGGAACGAAGCACGGGATAAAAATAATTAAAAGCCAAGTTACGAATTAAAATTAAATTTATAGGAAAGAGAAACCACACATAAAAAAAAATAAGTATTTTTTTGAAGAACACCCAAGATTTTAAAATTATTTTTGAAAAGCTCTCAAGGTTAGTTTTAGAAAACACACACAAAATAAGAAAAATAATTATTTTAAGGGAAATTATTATTATTAATATTTATTATTTATTATTTATTTTATTTTATTATTATTTTTTTAAAAATTATTTTTTCTGCTAATAAGATGCACAAAAAAAATAAACACACTAATAAAATCAACATACTAAAAGAAAATAAAGATAAACATATAAATAAATAAAAAAAAACCTCAAACAACCCCTAAAAATCCTAAAACGTCATGATGAAAAATTGACCTGGCGTGACTATTGAGAACTTAGCGGTCGCCAAGCCCAAACCCTTCTGACATGGCGACCGCCCACTTAAAACCCTTATAACCTGGCGGTCACCATGTGTCTCTTCACTGTCATGGCGGTCGCTCACTTTGGAAGTGGTGATTGCCAACTCTAGGCACGCATAAGGCTCCTAGGGTTGCGCAGGTGAGGCTCATTCGCATCCTCTCATTCTCTCTCTAGCTCCCTTGTGCTCTCAAACTCTCCTTGGCTCTTGGTCTATTGTGCGTTGTTATTCTTGACACGAGATGTTTACCTTATTGTTCGCAGTCCCCTTCCTTTTCATGGCGGGCCAAGGTCATGGAGATGATGATTTGAGGGCACGATAAGGCCACTTCGTTGCTGGGAGCTCCTCTATGGGGACCATTCTTGCTAGGGGGACCATTATCTCTCAATCCTCTACGGGGGCTATGGATACCTTGGCTCTCGAGGCGGAGCGCGCTTCCCGCCGAGTTGCTGAGGAGGAGACACGAGCAGCTGCCAAGGTGCAGGCAGCTGCGGACGCTGCTGCTGAGGTCGAGATGGCCGATTTCTTGGAACCTGATGCTGGGGAGGGCCATTCAGCACCTTTCGACCTTCACACCTATGCTTTAGTTCCTCATCGCCTAGTTCCATGTGCGATGAGGCATTATGACCCTCCTGTTGACGCAGTTGCTACCGATGTTCTTCTACGGGAGCCCGACTATCATATTTCTCGCCAGCACCCATCGGTAAGTTCCCAAACTTACGGTTTTAAAACCAAAGCATGTTATATGATATATCAAACGTAGACGCATGCCTAGGATCTCCCATGTGATATGATGATGTGATTTGATATGCTGATGATGAATGATGATATTACTGTGAGATTTGTATTGAAAATCTTAACTTAGGCACCTATGCAATAGAGATTAAAATGGTAGAGACACTAGGTTTTGAAGAAAGGGCGATTATTTTAGAGAAAATAAAAAAGGCTTGAATTTTTTATTTTTTTATTTTTAGAAAAAACATTAAAAAACTAAGAGAAATTTTTGTTTTTGTTTTTGGAGCATGAAAACTAAAGGAATAATTTTTATCAAAAATCTTAAAAAATTAAAGGCAATTTTGTTGGAAATCTTAAAATTTAGGGCAAAGTTTCACTAAGGGGCATTTTAAAGAGAGAATCAAAAAGTCCTAGAAAATTTTAGAGAAACAAATTTAGAAAATTTTAAAAAATTAGGAGAAAATTATGGAATTTTTAGAAAATTCAAAAAAATTTAGAAATTTTTTTGAAAAAGCCTAGAAAATTTTTAGGAAAAAATTCTGAAATTTTTTTAGAAATTCTTTAAAAAATGTAAGGAAAATATTGGGCCAAATTTTCAGAAATTCCTAAAAAATTAAAGGAAAATCCT
>JAOTRH010022939.1:0-21904 GCA_034768845.1 Heliamphora exappendiculata | reverse complement strand
GTATATGATTCAAAAGATCGATAATTATAACTTTGTATGTGATTCAAAAGATCGATAATTATAACTTTATCTTTTCATCGTTAACTTTAACATTTTACTTATTTATAGCAAATTTTAAGAGTTTATTATTATATTACTTTTACAACATTTAATTGTTAGATGTGTATCTTATATGCTGTGAACCCATATATATAGGGTTTTATAATTATATGCCGGTTATAATTTTAAGATTTTTGCAAATAAATATAACTTTTTTAATTCTAATAAATTGTGTGGAGAGGTGACTTAAGCGGTATAGATTAGGGATAGATAACAAATTAAAGAGGCATCAAAGTAACTATTGATGGGAAAATGAGATTTGTTTTAAGGATTGGGTTATGGGTGTTAAGTTTTGAGATATTTTTAATCTCATAATTGTACAATCTAAGATTATAATAGATAATTTTTCTCACAATTGGATGTAAGCATGGTGTGTCAAACCACGTAATCTTTGTATAATTTTTTTATATATGTGCATGATTGTGTTTTTATTTACGTTTGTAGATTGGTGATTAAATCCTAACCATGATAATATCTAATTAACATATAATTTAACACAAATCAACAATAATAATTTTTTTTTTGCTGGAAAGATTTTTTCATCAATCTTTAGTACAACTACTATAAATAAAATAAAATAAAATTGTGACATGCTATGCTATTCTGAGTGAAATTTCAGCGTAACGAAAAATAATGATGCAGAATTATTGCCGTATTGAGTCTTTTTTTTTTATTCGTGTCTGGTTTGTGGTTAATGATATTATTTTGTTTTTTTTCCTAGTGATTTATTATTATTATTGGTTTTTCTTTATGTTTAAATTTTTTAATAGAGTTGAATTAAAAAAGTAAAAAAATATAATTAAAATAAAAAATTCAAAATAATAATAATAATAATAATAAAAAGTCATTAAATCAGATTAATTTTGCTTATGTTGTGTTTAATGAACTTTTTGTCTTTTAGTAAAAACCTTACTTTATCAGTCATTTTTATTGAGACAAATCTAAAAAATAAAAAATTATAATAAAAAATAAAAACTTCAAAAAGTCAAATGACTAAGATTTTTTCCGAACTCGTTCTAAAATTATAGTTTTAAATGACGACAGAATGTAGTGGTTGACGTAACAATAACGGCAATAGTAACGTGAGTTTAGGACTAACGCCGTGACGTCACGGTAGTGATTCAATATATGTTTTATTTTTTTACTATATAATTTAATTAAAATTAATAGTTTAATTATTTTTTTATAATAATTAATAAATTTATGTATTATAACTTCATAATACATAACTAAAATGTCATTAAATTTTTAATAATTATAAAATATTGTATAAATTAAAGCACAATATTTTATTTGTTAATTAAATTGTAATTTTAAATTCACTATTCTAAAATTTATATTGTTATTTGAACTTTAATTTGCATAGGTTTTAAAATTTTTTTTTGAGAGAATTTGTAAACAAACATGGATGTTAAACAATTTTTTTAAAAACAAAATATTTGAACATTATATTTTTTACATACTGTCAAATATCATAAAAATCGAATTCATAAACAGTAGATCTTTAAAAAATTTAAATTTGAATCAAATAGGTTATTTAGCTTTAAAAAAATGAATTTTAAAGAACTCATCAAAATTAGTAGAAGAGTGAACATGTTAAATAGTCAAAAGTTAGCAATGAAAAGCAAAATTAGCCGATTGTTGTGAAATTGAAGAGATTTAAGACAAATCTCATAATGTTCAACAAGTAGTATTTGGCTTGTCAGACTATTATAAATAATTTTAGGTTGAAAATAATAGAAAGCGTGAGACTGTTGATGAAAAAACGAAATTAAAAAATTCACAATCAAAAATCATGTTACACGAGCCGTAACAGTGCCGTTTCGGTCCGTTTTCAGCCGTTACACTCATAAAATTTTCTTACACTGACAAATCGGCCGTAACAAATAACGGAGGTTACTGAAATCATTACGTAATAATAAAAATCATTTTTTAAAACTATGCTCGAAACGCACATCACTAAATCATAAAACGGTAGTGTTTAGTATTGTTAAAACTAGTAACTTATAAATTGTAACTTGTAATATAAATTATGAGTATTTGCTAAAAATAGTAATTTATAACTGAAATAAAAAATAATTATTATTATAATTCGTAATAAAAATTGTGAGTGTTTCGAATAGACTGTAAATTATATAACTAAAATTAGTAAAATAAAGTTAAAAGTTATAAAAATAAGTTTTGCCAAACACCCTAACGAAATGAGTAATGTATACAAATACAAAGTAGTATTGAAAATATATTAAACATATATATAAATATTATATATATGTAAATAATTTTAACATTCTCATTTTGTACAAAAACACTTTTTGTTTTTATGTTTTAGTATGTAAATTTATAGAAAATCTTATATTTTTTATAAAAATATATTGCATTATTTTATGAATTTACATGTTAGTAATCAAAAAAATAAGTTAAATTTGTTATAAAAAAAATTGTGATTATCTTTTGACTATAATTTGGAAGAATTGTCCTTCCTAGTCAAATCAAAAAATGTCCCTGACATTGAAAATTAACATTAAAACCTATCTTCTCAAATCAA
The DNA here is from genome assembly GCA_034768845.1 of Heliamphora exappendiculata. Classification (NCBI taxonomy): domain Eukaryota; kingdom Viridiplantae; phylum Streptophyta; class Magnoliopsida; order Ericales; family Sarraceniaceae; genus Heliamphora; species Heliamphora exappendiculata. The sequence continues at coordinate 19,260 of JAOTRH010022939.1, read as the reverse complement.
AAAGTCCAAAGATTTCAAAACATTGACCATTGAACGTTAGGTGTGGCTTTAGGATTTTATTATTTGACTTGTATTGATTTTTCTTCTTTTCTTTTTGTAAATTTATAATTTTGATCAATATTTTTAAATTTTCACTTCAGCCTCCATTGTAAACTTGATTTTAAATCAGATTATTTCGTTAAAATTGCTTTAAGAGAAAGTCTTTGGCAAATTTTGAATAAGTAAAAAATTTATTTAGTAAATCGTAAAAAAAATTAAAGCCAAAAAATAATAAGCAAAAAAAAAAACATTTGCTTAAAGTCACTTAAAATCAAAAGTTAAAAAAGACAAAAAGATTAAAAAATTTATGTTAAAAAAGTTATTATAATTTTTTTATTTATTTATACATAAATTTATATTAAATATAAATTTTGTTTCATGAATTTTGACGAGTATGTTTTAAAAATATAATTTCATAAAAATTATAATATTTGTAAAAAATCTATTAAAGTATTTTAAATTAATAAGAGAAAAGACAAAAAGTTAAAATTAAAAAGCGAGACTTAAAAGCATATTTAGGACCCAGTTTAAAACTGATTGCCAAACGAGACCGTCTTAATGAGAAAAAATAAAAAGTATTTTTTTAATTAAATTATAAATTTTCTAATAAAAAATAAAATAAAAGAATAGCAATAAGCCTATTAAAAAACAGGCCTAAAATTAGAATTATTCATACTTGTGCCGCCGTGACGGTTGTAATTTCAAGTACTGATCCTCCCTTTAGCATTGAGCGACCCAAGTCGACTCTGTTATGGCGTAGCTTTTCCACCTCCTTAACTGGCCACTGCACTAATTGCTTCCCGGATTTATCAAGCCAAATGCTCCTTGGAATTGACTGCAAATTCAACACATTTTAAAAATATTTCAAGATATTCGGGACAGAATAAAGCACTTCGATTAATTATAGAGAATCAATTTTATCATCTACTTAGAATAACAACAGAACGGGATGAGACTGGATTTGATGTCTCCCATCTCCGTTCTTTATTTTATCGGGTAGGGGCGAGGAAGACCGGAAACGTGGCGGGATCAAAAATATATATCGAAAATAATTAATAAATTATAAAAGTAATAATATTAATGAGAATTATAATTAATATAGTAAAAAAAAATAACGGTTGATGAACATTATAATTAAAATGGCTAAAGATAAAAAATGGCAGATAAAATGAGATATAACAAAATTACAACAAAACTAAACCTCTTAAATTTCAAATTACAACAAAATTACCTGCAATCCTGACCATCCTTGCTTGACATATTCGGGTTGAGGCAACGATTCATTAATCCAACCCCACAAGATCCGTCGCCGCTTAGCGCTGTCGTAAAATGTTTTCGAAGCATAGAATTTTCCATAATCGTATCTAAATCCCGTATCATTATCCACAGACCCCTTATCCGGGATATAGACATCCTTGTCGAGGTTATATGACCCAACCGTGTAGTAATCATGTCTGGTTTCATCCAAGCTCAACTTGAGCACATGTTTAATCCCCAGTCCAACCACAGAAGTATCAAGACCACGTTTACTGCGGGTTGAAACCGGATAAAAATCAGGACACTCCCACATTCCGGTGTTTTGGACGGAATGAAGGGGGTGCTGGGCTTTAGTCCACTTAATAAAGTCCTTGCTCTTGTACAAAATTGCTAGCCCCCGGCGACGTCTTTTGCTTCCGATGACCACCCTCCACCACCCATCGCGGCCCATCCACGCGGTGGTTGGGTCTCTGAATGAGCTCGCAATGATTTTGTTCGCAGCGGTTGGTGTCATTAGCGGGTTGTAAGGTGACTTAACCCATTCTATGAGGAATGGGTCAGAGAGGTTTTTGGGCACGGCCAGGTTTTGGACCTGGCTGTTTTGTGGGTCGATTCCGGTGTAGAGAAAGGCCGGTTTGTTCCCGGGGAGCATCGTTGCCGAACCGGACCAGCAGCCGTTGATGTCGCCTGGCTGAGATGGGTAGATGGCCGGAGGATGGGGGGTCCAATTGATGAGATCTATAGAAGTAGAGTGAGCCCACACTATGTTACCCCAATCTGCCCCGTATGGGTTGTACTGGTAGAACAAATGGTAAATTTCTTTATGTATCATTGGTCCTGCACACAGCAAGTGGGGAAAAAGTTATCCAACCACAATGCCATATATATAGATATATATATATATATTTTATATTTTGCAATTTTTTTCTTTTGTAGATTCACATTATATTTCTCAAGAACATGAGATTATTTTAATGAAAACTTCTGAATTATTTTTCACTAGGATTGTTTGAACCCACAAACAACAATAGAGTGGAGATGGACTTGTTCATTGGGTTCAAACACTTCCATGAACATATTTTTGTAATGGATTGAGATTTTCTCCTTTTTACAAAGAAATGGAGGTCTCTATTTCTATTTAATAATATTTAACATTGATCTATTTTAATAATCTAAACCGTTCATATTGTAAAAGTGATCGAAACTAACATTCGTGCAAAAATTATATTGATTTAATATATGCAACTAGATGATTAAATTACATTAATTTTAAAAAAATTATACAACTTAATTTCAAAATCATACTTGTTTTCTATTTTTTTTACACAATGAACTCATTCTGACCATACAGTTATCGATGTCTTATTAATTTGATTTTTTTTATATATAATCTTCTCAATTAACTCTATAATAAAAAAAATTAAATTACTAAAACAAATTATTTTACATACTATAAAATAGAAATAAAACCCTCTCCGTTTATTTGAGTAAATGGAGAGAACCTGAATCCGCCATATACTTACAAGATTCAGGTGATATAACTAATCTTTTGAAAATGAGTCTATTCTAATTTATTGTCGGTTGAACCACGGAAACAAGAAAAATATTTTTGTACACACAAGATCAACCGCAAACACTACAGAAAATGCTTGAAAACACCGTCCAATGTACGAGGAATTCACATGTGGTGTGGATTTCACACGCAGATAAATGGTTGAAATGCATACTGTCTGTGTACATAAGAATTGTTTGGCAAAACTAATGGTAGTAGATTTTTGTTTTTTCTTATACTAATTTAAATTATAAAGTGTAATTTTTTTTATGAATACCCACAAATTTCAACAATGCCAAACACCACTACAGTATTATTGTGTATAACTACAAAAGAGGGGAAAAAATAGAACTCACCATTGGGATCTGAGAATCCAAAGAAGACCCATTAATTTGTCCATTCCACAAGCAGAACAGGTCAATTGATTGAAGCAATTAAGACAAAAACAATTGAGAATGAGAGAGAACAATTGAAAGCAAAGAAAATCATCAATACAAAGTTGCATTCTTTTGGAGAGAGAGAGAGAGAGAGAGAGAGAGAGAGAGAGAGAGAGAGAGAGAGAGAGAGAGAGAGAGAGAGAGAGAGAGAGAATACCATTCATCCAGTTCTTGGGAGGTTGGAAATGATAAGAAGTTCTGTATGTTTGGTTTGGTGAAGTCGTTGGGTCAAGAGTTTGAAGGTTTTTGAAAACAACATGGGAGGCTTCAAGTTGGAGAAGGCCATGGCCAAGGATGAGAGAGAAGAAGAAGAATGTAATTGGCAACACACAAGAAGTGGCCATGGTTTGGTTTTTGTGGGATGATAGGGCAAGGAGGGAGAATGGAGATGGTGCCCTATTTATTAAGGTTGTGGAGGAAGACGCAAATCCCTCATATTGAGAAGACTTCAAAGATTGGTTGGCTGCAAAGACTCAGAGAATATTGCAGAGACCAAAAAGGAAGTAACAAGGCAGGCAGAGAGATGAGACTTTAGACTTGTAAAAGTCAACAGTTGGAAGCCATGTGCCAAACCCTTTGGTGGCTGATTATTTGTATAATCATGGCTGATTATACAAAAGATTAGGGCAAGTTTAAAAATTGTTAAGATTTTAATTTAGAGATTAGTGTTTTTTTAATAAAGAAATTAGGTTGTTTGGAATAGTATGACTTTTTGGCTACCCAGACAATCTAATTTTTAGATTGTTTGTAGTAGTCACAATTACATTCTTACATTTGCTTATTTTATTTTTCTTATTTTGTTTTTAGGAATTTTCGTTATCGTTTAGTCAAATTAATATATATTTTTAACTCTTTTTATTGAAATGGGTTGAAAAACTAATTTTTAATAAAAATATAAAAAAAGTTTAGAAAATTAAAAATAAGTCAAAATAAGTTAATAAGTCAGATTTTATGTTATTTATTTTTGTCATTAATAAAAAAAATTTATCATTTAATTAAATTTTTTCAGTTTCTCTCATCGAGATGATTCGAAAAAATATATAATTAATTTTTTAAAATATGTCTAAAAAAACAAAAAAAGAAAAAAAATATAAAACATATTAGCCCAAACGGGATAAATTATTGTTTGACATACAATTTTTCTTTCTTTATTTTTTATTAAAATATTTAATATATTCTCATTTTTTACTTTAAAGTTTAATTGTTTAGCATGACCTTTTGATTTTTACTTTTTGAGAATATAATTAATTTTTTTAACTAAAATTATTATTATCATTTTATATGATAAAAAAATTAGATTATTTAGAATAACATAGGATTTTCTTATTGAAAAAAAAAACATGTAATGAGCTTTTTGAAGATACCAAATAGTGAAGCTTTAAAACTGACTTTTAAACAAAAAAAATCTAATTTATTAATAATCACAAACAAAAGCTTACTTTAAAATAGGAAAGATTATAAATATACAAAAATAAAAGTCACGCTTCACAATAAATTGTAAAAGGGAACTTTTAAAAAAAATTATATTTTAATTTTATAAATTATTTTCATAATAATTGGCTTTTTTTATAAACTCAACAACAGCCAACACTCACTATAAACATTATTTCTCTTTATGTCACTATTATGAACAAAAACAAACCAATAAGTCACAAAAGGTGTAACTTAGCCGAACACTTAGAGATATTAAAAAAAAAAAAAGAAAACCAACAATTTACTTCGAAAAAGGACAAACTTTTTTGTGCACTATCAAGCAACAGCGCTATGCTACTTCCACCAATATTTTTATTTAAAAGTGTACTAATCTATATAATATTTTAGCTCAATCTTTTCAAAATATCCAGAGACAACTTATGTTTTAAAGGTTGAGATCGAGCATATTCTAAATCCAACGGTTTAGCTTTACTTTTTTTTCCTGCCCACAACTCTTCTCAATCTCAATAATTTTGATCCAACGGTTTAGCTTCGGCATTCTTTCCAGTCTTTTGCTTCTTCTCTATCTCGCGCTCTCATCTCCCTATAACATCTTCTCTGTCAACGCCTCTCTCCCCCTCTGTCCTCGCCACCTATCGTCGTCGTCGCCGTACTTTCGTCGCCGCCACCACACCGCACCTCTTTCCCCCTCCCTTCCCTCTGTTAGAGCCCCTCTCCCCCTCTCTTAATTTCCATCGCCGTCCTCGCCACCGATCGTCGTCGTCGCGGTACTGCTGTCGCTGTCGCCGCACCCCCATCATCATCACCCACCTCCGTCGTCAACGCGCTTCGCCGCTGCATCCACCAGCGAGCGTCTTCCTCCCAGCGAGCATCTTTCGCCGCCATCTCTTCACTTTCATCGCCGTCATCCCCGCACCCGCTGTCCTCTGTTCGTAGGTCTCTTTCCCAATAGGTAAACTCCTTACCTACTTTTCTGCATTTTTACTTTTCTACTATTTTTTTCTTTTCTGTTTTGAGTTATATATTTCTCTCTTCACTTTCATCGCCGTCATCCCTGGACCCGCTATCCTCTGTTTGTAGGTCTCTTTCCCAGTAGGTAAACTCCTTACCTACTTTTCTGCATTTATACTTTTCTACTACTTCTTTCTTTTCTGTTTTGAGTTATATATTTCTCAAAGGGCTTTGAATGAAAACAAGCCCCATTTTTGGCTTTATCGCTCTATGGATTTTTGTGATCGATTTAGGATTTTTGTTATCGCTATATGGATTTTTGTATTTATATTTGTATTTACAAATCTAACAAATACTAATAATTTCTTATTTAAATTTTAATTAAATTTTTTTTATAATCTATAAATTTATAATTTCAACTCTAACAAATACTTTCCATTATATAAATAGAACAATGATTATATTGTTAATCAATTGGTCAGTAGAGACAAAGAGAGAGAGAGAGAGAGAGAGAGAGGGGTTACCAAAAATCCATTGAAAGGTACAAGAAGTCGTACTCAAAACGAATTGGTGAAGACTCCAACTTGGCCTTATTGTTCTGCTCCTGGCACAGCTTGTCAAGGAAGGAAAGCAACATATTCCTCGCGCTCCACATTAGCTTGAAAATGATGTGATAATATGGAAACAAGTATAAATATCCAGAAACATCCATGGTCATTTATGTGAAAAAACCAAAATCTTCAATACCACCGATTTTTTGACTGTTTCATTTATGTATGTTCAGTTCATGCATCACCATTACCAAATGATGATAGAAATTAATGAAGAACGGGGAGTCTGAATGAATGGGGGGTGATTAATGCATGTGATCGAGATAGAATTCGAACTTTTTGACACAAATTTTTTTATCCAGAGGGTGAACAGACGATAAATTCCCTTTTTCTTTATTTTATTTTAGTTTAGGTTTGTTTTTGTGTAAGCTAATGTACATGTGATTGTAAGAATGACCTGTTAAATACTTGCTAAGAGATTAAGTTAGATCCTAAAGTCGTTAGCTATAAGTTCGTATGATGTCACGGAGCTTATATCTTCTCAATGTTTGGGTTAGACCATTCAAACTGCTTTTATCATATTCTGTTTAATAACTGTATCAGAAAGCTAGAGAAGACGCATCAAAACGGAAGAAAAATCTACATTAATAAAACATCTCATGTCTTCACTTTCATCGCCGTCATCCCTGCATCCGATGTCCTATGTTCGTAGGTCTCCTTCCCGAAGATGATTCAATTGATCGTTCCATAATAAATTGATACTCGAATGAATATTTAAACTCATTGGATCCTCATGGACTACTGCCTTTTAAATTAGAGTTGAAAGTGAGTTGTCCAATAATGTTGTTAAGAAACATTGCGCCGAATGATGGACTTTGCAATGGAACAAAGACTGATGGTTGTCAAGTGTTCTTCTCGAGTAATTGAAGCTTAAATTTTAAGTTCGGAGAAGTTCAAAAATTTGATTTTTATACCAAGAATATCTTTAACCCCGTCATCTTTTGAATTTTCTTTTTTAATGACAAGACGTCAATTTCTAGTTTGGTTGGCATATGTTATGACTATAAATAAATCGCAAGGCCAATCTGTGAAATTTGTCGGGGTCGATTTGTGGACACCGGTGTTCAGTCACGATCAACTCTATGTCGCATTGTTTAGATGTACATTTTTTTAACGTATAAGTGTACTTCTTCCCAGAGAGGTACCGAATTCCACGATAAATATTGTATATCTTGAAATTTTGTTGTAGTGCTATTGTTAATCAAACCCACAACTACACTAAAGGTACAATTCATTTTAAAATTTATTTTTAATTTTGATATCACTCTTCGAGATATAAATTGATTTTGGATTTTTAATCAATAGTGTATTTATTTCGTATTAATATCTAATTATGTTGTCATTATAATAACTATATTGTTGTACATGCTCCTCATTGGAAAAATTGTATTGAAGTGGACACATGGACATTTTGAAAAGTGATTAAAAAGAAGTTTAGGAAAGAAAATGATTGAAGTCATTTCAGATTTAGAGGCATCAAAGTACCTTTTGGAAAGCACATATTTTGTTAGGAAACTATTTTTGTAAGGCCTTTTGTAACTCTCTCTCTCTCTCACAAGTAGGGGGTTGATCTATAGTTATGTTGTTCTAACTTGAATACCTATGAAAAATATGTTACTGCAATGAATTGCTATTAATTTGAATTTCTTTTGTGTAGACCTTGTTCTTATATCTATGGCATTGTTGATTTGAATTGCCTCTAAGGGGATCTTTTGTGATTTTGTTTTTTGTTTTTTTTCTTTTTGCAAAGTACTTATTGATTGAAGATACTTGCCCAAATTTTCACTTTTTCAATGGAAGACAGGTATTTGGCAATGCAGGCTTTTGTTCATGGTTTTATAGGAAAAATTAATCATGTATATACAGTTTTTACTATGTAAATACGGTTTTTACTATTGCTAATATTTATTTTGTTCTTTACATATGTATTATTGAGTTGTAGTTTTTTTGTTGGGATCAAGGCAGAGTCTGTTATATTGTATTACTTATTTTGATTACAAGTTATTTTATAAATGGTTAAACCATTGAATTTTTTGAAAAACATGAGAAATTTTGTCATTTTTTAAAAAAAAATTAATACTTACAATACTTTTTTTTACTAATGTCTTCATTTTTTAAAAAATTTGATATTTTAGAGAAATTATTAAAATGCATGAATAATTTCAAAAAAAAAAATGAGAGTGCCTTTAGGCACAAACAGACTATGATTTGAATGTGATGGATATGATTCTGTTTGTCGAGTTGTATATGTTTCTTAGTTTGAATAGATTATTTGCAAATGTTTGAAGTTACTTTATGTCCTCTTTAGATGTTTAGAAAACTGTAAAAAATCAAATAGAATAGTAACATTATAGTTGATAATTTGTATATTTGATTGACTTTTACTTTTATTAGAAATCACGTGCCTAAGTTTTTTTGGTTTTTTTTGCATAATACATAGATTAAATAATCATTATTAGTTTGAACTTTCAAATGAAGGAGGTAAGGGAATAAAAGAGTATTTGTCATATTTTTTCAATATGTGATTTTTGTTTTTTTGCCAATAACTTCTGTTTCAATACAGTGTTGTTTTACTTGAAATGGTGTGTTATCTTACATAAAACAAAAAAATATATGTTGCTCCATAATTGTAACTTAACCATTTTAATTCAATCGTTAGTGGTGTTAGGAAGTTGATATTGAAATTAATTATCTCTTTTATTCTAGGAGATTGAATCGATTTTTTAGTATGTTATTTCTCTTAGTGTTTTCTTTAGTATAATTGTAAATGCCTTTTGACATTATTTTAATTTATCATATGTTTTTTTTAATAGTGTTTCAATATGACAGTTAATGTTTTTTGGGATGAATTATGTTGAGGAAAATCAAACAATAAAGATAACATATCATTTTTTTTAAAAATATCTACTCACAATCTATCATTCAATGGTTGTGATTTACTATCACTCCAATCCTAAGGCTGAAATTGTTTCAAAATCCCGCCCATTTCACGTTTCCGCCCATTTTGAATTTCAAATGACAGAACACTTCATTTTCATTATCATTCGGCGGTCCAAATTTTCCCTCCATGTTTCCTCTTTCTTCTGGCAAGGGGTGTGACCCGACTCCCATTTTCATCAAAAAGAGTCCAGCGCCTCTTTGTCTCTCCCTCTCTCTCACTCTCACTCTCCGACTGCGCATCCATCGAAATCGCCGATGGTCGTCTTCCTCATTCCCATACCGCCGATTGTCATCTTCATGTCTTCTCTCCTGTTCCTCTTCCCCTTGCCCCTCTGTTCTCTCGCTGTCGTGATCGTCTTCTGCCACCGCGACTGTCTTTCGTAGCCTTCCACAGCCACCACCATCTTACGTCGCCGTCGATAAGCTCCTTTTCTTCTCTAGCCACTCCTCTCTCACTCTTTTTCTCCCTCCTTTAAATATAATATAATTATTTCAAATTTGATAGGATTAAATCTCTTAAAATAAAAATTATGGAACTAAATTTTTTATAAAATTTTTAAATTTTTTTAAAATTCATAAATTATTTCCAATATATTTTCGCCCTAATTATGCCCCAATTTTTCTCTAATTTTCTCTCTATATCCTCACTCTAATAAAACGAGAGAGAGAAAATGACACTACGTCAACGGCCAACGCACGTCATTGTCATTCGTAATTCCAATCCTTTATTGAACCTAATTTCCTATCCATTGAAAAGTTTATCCCTCACTGGGGACTCAACGATAGAATAGGATTATAGGAATGCTTAAAGGAATAATTAATTTTTCGTTGAGTAGGATTATAGGAATGCTTAAAGGAATAATTAATTTTATTTTTCTTTAATTGTGTTGGTAATGAGGGTCAACGCTAGTAACTGCATTGTAAACTTACATAATTAAAAATAAAATTTAACTTATCAATAATGTTAGAATTTTCAACTATTTTATTAAATTAATATCTCAAATAATATGATACAATCACAACTATTCATATAATGGGTCGCACATAACTCTATTTAAATTTTATATTTGTGATTATGTCATATTATTTTAGATATTAATTTAATAAAATACATTAATATCTCTAACGCTATTTTTAATTTATATAATTTTAATATTTTAAAATTTAGTATAGTCTATTCTATTATATAAGAGAACACATGAATTTGGTGAAGTTTTTTTAATTACCAAAAATACCTCTAAATTAATTAAAAAATTTCATTAACTGTGTTTTTTTCAAAAATAATTAAGGGTTATAAATGAAAAAACACTTATTACAAATCCTTCCACAATCTCATACCCACGTTGGCATGTTGCTTTCAAACCAACCAGCAACCGCTACTTTCGAAATGAAAATCAAAACCTATCAAGAGGGTACTGAATCAATATATTGTAAATAAACGTATTACCAATTACCGTTTCTTAATTTGCATCAAAATTTGCTGCCAAACGTCCACAATTCTTGAACAGAAGGGTAAAAATTTTCAATTACATCCTTAAGGCTAAACCATGAAATAGTGGCGACTTCAGAAATTTTTATTGATTGGGTCATTTAAAAATTTAAATTTTATTTATTTTATAAGATAATAATTTTTACACTAATTAATAATTAATTCTCTATTATCAGCATATTAAAAATTAAATTACAGGTATCAATTAATAGGTGAAATACACTTTTGAAATAATCATGCTGTTCTTTTGATAAAAAAATATAAATACATAAACTTTAACAATTATATTCAACAAGAATTTATATTTTAAAATCAGTACATAATAATTTAGTGATCAATAGTATTAAAAATATTATTTTTAATATGTGCAATCAAGTAATAATTGAATCAAACCACACAAATAATTTGATATTCAATTCTATAAAACGGTTGTTAAGCTCTTGAAATTACATATTTATTATTGTGAAAAATAACTTAATACGCTGAAGACAATTGTATAATATTTTATATTATTACATGATTAATTATATATTTTTTAATGGGGTCAATTATACAATAACTTAAAAAATACTGTAATAATATTTTTTTTTATAAAAATCATAGGGTCAATTGATCCCACCACTACCTGAGTGGCGTCGCCCTTGCCATGAAATCGTCAGCCATAAACTTGGGTATGAGTATTGAATGTGAATTTATGTTTTGTTTTTCATTTGAAATTAACACTATAATTGTTGGTGCAGTTTGTTAAAATTTTACAAGACAGAGTAAAAAGAATAAAGACGCATAATGGTCTAATACACAAAGATTGAGTTTTGTTAAAAAGGTAATGACAACAAAGTGAAAACTTATATGATTTCTTAAGTTACTTAATCTACTAAGGGAATTAGTGAATAGTTATAGAAGGATAAATTTTAAAATAGTGCACAATTTGCAATGGAGAGAGAGAGAGAGAGGAATAACTCGTTAATCGAAAATGTGCTCTCAAAAAATCTCTTTGTGTGTGTCTCTCTCTCTTCCCATTTAATAAATAGTTAAACTCTCTTTTTGTAATGGATTTTCGATGAAGTAATGCTACACCAATTGCCAATTTGTTTTGATTTTCATTTTAATCCCGCGAGATAGTATGTTCATCTGTCTCTTTGCTCTTAACGTAAATTCATATGCATTTTTCATTTAGAATGCATTTTTAATTCTTTGTATTTAGAACCGACTATAATATCAAACAAATTATATTAAATATTGTACAAAAAAGAGAGTTCAAAAAACATATTCTCTCTGCGCAATTGTAGTCTCTCTCATTGAGGAAAAAAAAGGAATTTGTACTAAAAGAAAGTTGGTGTTGCATGCTCCGGTTAAAGCTTTTTTTTTCGCTCTCTCTTGATGTTTTCATATATTTTGAATTCTATTTTCTTCATGGATTGAATTCTATTTTTTTACATAAAAAAAAGAATTCATGATAAAAGAAACTTGGTGTTGCATGCTCCACTTGAGGCTTTTTTTCCTCTCTCTCTTGATGTTTTCATATATATTGAATTCTATATAATTTGAATTTTATTTTTTTTAAGGATTGAATTCTATTTTTCTATGTTTGTAGCGGCAGCTTCCAGAGACCTAAATAAGTAAATGAACCAACACTATTGAGAGGAGGATTGCGACGGAGGCTAAGAGATCGACAAACCAAGGTTTTCGGCACTGCGTTGTTTTTTTTGGTTAAATTCCTCTTCTTTGTTTTTGGTTTATATTTTCATGGCTGGGTTGTTTTACCTAGATGCTCTTCTTAGTTTAATTTTTTCTTTTTTTTTGTTTTATATTTTTATCTGGGTTGTTATTCTTGGTTTAATTCTTTTTTTTTACATTTTTATTTCATGATTTTCCCATGAATTTTGTATTATATATAAATATTCTATTTTATTATAAATTTTGTATTATAAAAATTCTGTTCTACACGTTCAAAATTCTAGGGTCTAAAAGCATCAACTAAAAACTTGGATACGAATATTGTATGTGACTATACGTTTTTTATTTTCCTTCATTAAACTGAAATTTTTTATTGTTCGTGCAATATTTTAATCATGTTAATTTTTTGTTGTATATTATTTTTTATATTTAAAATTGATACCATCGACATATGATTTATTTAACGAGTAATAATTAAAAATATTTAAATCTTTTAATTTTCTTTCTGCTGTAATTCTATATATTAAAATTGAAAGGTTATTAATTTTCTCGAATGTCAATGCAAATTTTATTCTTTTATTTTATTAATTTGAATTTGGTTAGATTTTGGTAACCAATCATTTAACACATAATCATATTTTGCTGCATCATGCTTTTCAGTTAGAAAGAAAATTGTGTATTATTTTCAATATTAAAATTTAATAAAATTCATATATGATTTTCTTTCTGAGTTTAAATTTTTTTTAAAATTATAAATTATTATTTTATTACACCCGCAACGCGTGGACCCATCCACTAGTACTATAATAATTAAAGCCTTCAAAACTTGAGCACCCGCCCTATCTGCATCTTGAGTTCATTTATGGTTCTTTCGTTTGGTTTAGGTTTAAAGTCAGACTTTTAGGCGTTCTTTTGTTTAAAGTCACAAAGAAATTAATTGTTAAATCATAATTTTTTTTCTTTCATGTCTTAAAGTTCTCTTTTTACTAAATAAATTTTTCTAGACTTGACTTAAAAGCAAAAAATTAAAATTAAAATTAAAATACTTAACTTTAAATCATATTACCAAACGAAAACTTAGTCGTTGAGACAATTTATGGCGTAACATGACTTTGAAACTCTAGTTCCAAGTGCTCTTGGATGGGTTCACAAGTCATTTAGTTTAGTCTATGATTGATAGGTGCATAAAAGCGCTATTTATATTTTACGAATTACATTTGCTAATTCTTGACTTTATGTTTATTAATATATTTTATAAGAGTTTTTGTGTTAGCATTAGAGGAGGCCAAAAGAAGGAGAAACGCGCTAAAATGGGACAAAAAGTAAAAAAAAGAGCATAGAAGACATCTTAGACATTTTCGTTTAGACGAGCGTATGGACAGGTGAAAACAATAATTTCTTGTTCGAATGAATGCTCGAAAGATTTTGACTAAAAACATTTGTCCGAACGAATGTTCGAACGGAGCATGGGAATCAAGCTACGCCATAATTAAAATCCTAAGGCCCAGCTCTTGTAATATATAGGACAGTCTTGAGGCAAAAATCATATTTTTCATTCTAGAGCTCAAGGAGGCATATGAAGACAACGGCTAGGGCTTAAAAAGTGACGAAAGTGTAGAAACAGAGGCTGCGAATCCAATTTCTTCAAGTTTCATTGACCGTAGCCACAATATGAGCAGCTACAAAGTTAAGATTATTTGGAATGTTTATTAAAAAGTCTTATTTTTTTTAGGCTTAGTTTTTTTTTCTACAAAAAAAAAGGAAAAAAAGTTAAGATTATTTGGAATAATAATTTTGAAGAATGTTTGAGATAACTTTTTATTTTTTTGCCTTTTGTTAAAATGTTTAATACGCTCTCATTTTTTTACTTTTAAGTTGCAATATTGGAGATAACGTTTTAGCTTTTTATTTTTTAAAAATAGAGTTAACTTTTTAATTAAGAGTATTATTATTTCATTTAACAATTTTTTTATTTGTTTATGATGTGAATATGTTTTTTTATTTTTTAAACATTTTTTAGCATTAACTTAAATGAGTATGCTTTTTAGATTTTTTTTTGTCATGAGAAATTAGAAAAGTAATAAAATTGACCCAAAAAAATGGATAAGACCAAAAAAAAAAAGGAATTTATCAACTAAGAGTCCATAAATACGACTTTATTCAACACGGGGTCCATAAATAAAAATTTTAACACGCAAGATTCAACCCATTTAAAAAACGTGATTTTTTCCAAAAATACATAACAAATGCAAATAGATAAATTTATCTGTTTATATATCAACACAGATAATGCAAACAAATAAATTTATCTGTTAATATGTGCAAACAAATAAATTTATCTGTTTACATATCAATACAGATAATGCAAACAGATAAATTTATCTGTTAATATGTGCAAATAAATAAATTTATCTGTTTACATATCAACACAAATAATGCAAACAGATAAATTTATCTATTTGTAAATCAAAGAGATAAATTTATTTGTTTGTCTTCTCATCATTCCAAGTTTGTTAGAACACAACTATTATTATTATTAACAATATGATAATTATCTCTATTGTCGTCTTTTATTTTGCTCAATATTTTTACTTTTAATACCGTCTTTCATTAACAATTCAGTTCTTGGCCGCTGTGTCTATCAAATAAACAAGAGCCGATAAAAAAATTGTAGAGTATTTTTGTTCAAAAAAATTGCCCGTGACAAACAGATGATCCCTATCGCTCAAATAATTTTGAGAGAATAGATTTTGCGCGTTAAAAAAATGCTGAATGAAAAATCCATACACAATATACAAATTGGACATTTTATTAGTTTTCTGCCAAAAAAAAATTTAACATGCTTTTGACTTTTTGTAACTTTTTTCGTTTCTAGTTTATTTTTCTCAACTTTAGCTTTGAACGAGCAAACATTTTACGTTTCTCTGGACATAAAAAATTAGAAAAGTAAAAGATTTAAATTAAAAAATAAAAAAAATCTAAAAAAGCTCAGATAAAGGGCCCTTAAGATTTTTAGACCAAATATAGGCTAAATATAATACATTATTTTGTAAATTTTTGATTAATTGCGTAATAAGAAAATAGTGAATATTCAAGTTGATGAATATATATAATATGCATGTTACCTATATATATAATATGCATTATAATATAAATAATGAGGTCTGCAGCCGCAGATTCAAAATTACCAAAAAAGAAAATAGACAAGGCAAGAAAAAAGGAAGGACCGAGCTTTAGTACACACTTAATTTTTTTGGTGTATGGCATTATTTTGAGCGTGTTTGGTAAATGTAGTTTTTAGTTTTATATTATTAATTTTAATTATAAATTATAAATTTTTTTAAATACTCATAACTTTTGTTATAATTTGTAATTATTTTTTTTTTATTTCAATTACAAGTTACATTTTTTATCAAATACTCACAACTTGTGTTATTAATTATAATTTATAAACTATTAATTTTAATAATGTCAAACATCTCTTTTATAAATTCATCTTATAACTTCGTAATTAACAAATTCATAAATCAATAACCACATAGATTTATAACCGATAATTTTTAATTTGATATTTTAAATATTTTAATTTTAATCAACAATGAGGGTGCTTGGTATTGCTAAAACTAGTAACTTATATATTATAACTTCTAATAAAAGTTGTAAGTATTTAGTAAAAATTATAACTTGTATTTGAAAAAAAAAATAATTATAACTTATAACAAAAACTGTAAGTGTTTAAAAATAATTATAATTTATAATTAAAACTAATAACAAAAAATAAAAAATTACTTGAAATATGTTTGCCGAATACCCCAACCACGAAGATGCACTGAACCTTTATCCAAAGACAATACTTTGAATGAAAGAAAAGGTGTCAGGTCACTAAAAAAGGAAGCTAAGTTGTGTGCACAGACACCAGCAAAAGAAGATTATGTCTCTCTAGAATAAAATACCAACACTAGATAGTGAATCGCCCCACTTCGCCAATTAATAGTATTAAAGGCACTTGGGCCTTGTTTGTTTTAAAAAAAATTAGAAGAGGGGGAAATGACTAAAAAATAATGGTGGCTCACAAAATAATTATATATATATATATATATATATATACAAATATATCCTTGGTATTATTAGTCCTGCGTTTATATTGTGAGATTCGATTTAACATTTTTTTAAATAAGAGATTGTTAATTCCTCATTTTATAGTATTAATAATACAAAATCTCCTTAGATGTAATTAGTATCAAGTTCCAAGTTATCTTTTCTTCTTATCTAACAATCAAAAATAATTATACAACTTTTAGCCTATTTTTTATTCCTTTCTATCTAATTACGAATCAAAATTCAAACTGTATACATAATCATATCAATGATCCCTTGGTATATAAAAATATATGAGATCTCAGTATTATTAATCACTCATATTCTAACCAACTCTTGGGATATGTTTAGCATTTGGATAAGAGTATATTAGATTGCATAACACATGATATGAATATACATATATAGTTTTATACAATGTTTAAAGTGATTTTGTTATAATGTACGTTTATGACAATATTATTTGTACGTCGAATGACATTTAATACGGCCCACGTCAGCCTTACACTATATATATTATATAAGCTTGAACTAAATAAAATGTTGTACACAAAAAAAACACAATATATTTTGACCGCAAACAGTGTATAAATTGGACAAAAGTTTTGTTAACTTTATTCCAAATTTAGAATATAATCAATATTGTTTTTAATATTCTCATATAGAGAACCACATAAATAAATTTAATTATATAATTATATTCAATTCAGTCCTAGTTTTATTGTAATCATAAACACACCTTCACTGCATTTTTTTCTCAAAAAAAAATTTGTTTACGAGAGGACCAAGATTAGTCATATCCTCTTAATGATGATTAAGAACCTAACGAGGATAAAGACGGTCAAATTCCCGAGTGCTCCGACGATTGAAAACTTGCAAAATAAACCTTTCGAACGGTAGCCGGTAGGAGGCCCTCTGAAGCCCAACTCAGTGAGGCTTGTGAGAAAAAAATATGTATAAAAGATGAGTTAATGTTCATATCTTTGCTTTTTAAGGAAGGCTCCTAAATAGAGAGTGAGAGGATTAACTCTTGACTTTTATCTTGTCACCACTAATCCATGGTTAGGTGGTCTTTGATTAAGTTTAATTTATTTATTAGTTTTTTATCACTACAGTTTCTATTATCAAAAAATCTATTATCAAAAAATCTATCATCAACTTAGAACTTGTTTGGAAAAAAAATAAAAAAGTAAAAAGTTTATTTGGTTGGAATATGAGTGATTTTTAAGTCAAAGGTTTAAAGTGAGTTTAAACCAAAAGGAAATTTTTTTTATAATTTTTAAAAATTTATTTTTAAATAATTTTATATTCAATATAGATCTTGTTTGATAGATTTTAACGAGTAAATTTTAAAAAGATAAATTTTATAAAAAAATAGACATGTATAATAAAAGTTATGATATTTTTAAAAAATAAATAAATTATATAAAAACTAAAAGGATTAACAGCTTTTGAGTTAAAAAAGAAACCATTCTAACTTTTAAAAAATATTAAAAAAATAAAAAATTAATTTTCAAGCCAGCTGCAGGGCTTAGTGTCTAACTCTTTTTAAAAGTTTTTTTTTTGCTTAAAACCTTTGAAAAAGTTCACTAGTTTGATTTAAGTTGATTTTTTTCTACATTTTCTATATTTATTTTTTATAAAAAAACTAAAAAATTAAAAAAATTAAAAAAAAAAAAATCCAAACCCAAACTTAATTTCTTCTCGTTTGAGTGCCTTCCATAACATATGCTCAGAAGCATTAGCATTTGAATGACAGTTTCCAATGTCTTTCCTTGCAAGGTCAAAAACGAAAATCATGGCACTGGAAAAAATCTTCAGTCGGTCACGCGGTGAATATGCTTTTTTGTCATGACAAAAGATCCTCGAGTATGATGTTATTGCCTACAAGTAGGACATTTGATTGTAGAATTATATTAAAAATTTTATTTTTTTTATCAGATTTTGTGAGGTGCGTTTTGTGATCTTTTGCTAATCCATATTAGTAAAGTTTTATTTATATATATTTGAGCTTAATTGGAGTTATAAATTCATAAAAAAATTTAATATGCATAAGATTTTATAATTATATTTGGTAGGCTTTTAAGATTTGTTTATAAATAAAACCTTATCATTCTAATTATTGTGTGGATAGTTGAATTAAAAAAGATATAGATAAAGAGAAACAAAAAAATACTAAAAGTACGGGAGTAACTTTGAGCATAAGAATGGGATTTCTTTCAATATTCGAGTCATGAATGCTGAGTTTTAGGGTATTTTTGGTCTTATAATTGTATATTCTACGATTTTAATAGATCATTTTTATCACCCGTGATTGTAAACACGTTGTGCTAAATTACATATATCTTTGCGTGATTTTTTTTTTAATGTGTACATAAATATGTTTTCATTTATATTCATAAATTAGTAATTAAATCCCAACAAATTTGAGTAAATAATTCTTAATTAACTCAGTTAGTTTTCTTATTTTGGGATAAATAAGATAAAAGATGAAATTGGTGAAAAAAATAACTTTTTGTGTAATTATAATAAATAAAAAAGAAATATAAATTAAATTTACGAATCATATAAATTGAATATCAAAAGTAGATCAAGCCAATCTAGTGTTTCAAATTATATATATGAAGACATTTATTTTCGTTATTATGCATACGGTGTCACAAACGTCTATTTTATATAATGTAATAATTTAAATTTATAAAAAAAAACTACAATTGATGGGTTTGTCGAGTCAATCAATTTTTTGTACTCTCTTTACACAAATTCGGAAACCAT
>JAOTRH010022918.1:0-21907 GCA_034768845.1 Heliamphora exappendiculata | reverse complement strand
CGTGTGACTTTCGAAATTAATAAATTTATTTTAATTAAACAAATTTTTATAATCCTAAAAAATATTTTAAAAATCTATGTAGGAGAGAATTTATTCACAGATAAATCCCGTAGTCTCCACCACCAGTTTGTAGGCGATACAATTAAACTCTGCGTGTTAGCAGTAAGGCCTTCCTCTCCATTAGACAGATTAATTGCGGTATTACCAGTATAAACCTCATTTAGAGATAATTCTGGATAATTGTTAGTGTAGATCATTTTTCTGTCTGAAGAGTTCATTGCGAAATGATTAATTTGGGATTAGGTAAAGGTTAACACTTAAGTGTATATAATAGTATTCTCTCCGTCTGAGTCACTGCTATTATATACTAGATTGAAACTATGTCAGCTATTTAATTTTACTTAGCATTGTCAGTTGCCTAAATAGTAAAATTAAAAGGAATTGACACGCCTGGTCTGATGAAAAATAATAGACGTCCACCCATCGTGGCATGTTATTCTCAAGTAACCAGACTGCTGGCGAATTAATTTTAAAATGGTAGAAGGAACCAAATTAAAATAAATTTAAAATTTTGCTCATCACAATTAATGATGTTTTAATTATATGATTCTTAGGATTAAAATAGATTTAAACACACTCGCTTTAATACTAAAAAAAAAAAAACAAACTTACGGGACTAAATTTTCTTGACTGGAAATGTAACTTAGATATAGTTTTAACTACAAATGGTATTCTTTCAATATCAGGAAATGTGTTTGTTTCTGAAAAAAGGTTCTTTCTTGGGCTGCAAGGCATGAAAAACGAAAATGTTCAGAAATAGGGAGACACAGTTTTCAAGGTAGTTAGTGGACCACGAATTGGTGTGAAAAAAGGCAAAAGATAGATTTTTTCACTGCAATCAGACTCGATACTGGAAAAAGTTATGTTTAATATTTATCAGAAGGCAGAACAAGTAAGGTAATTTCTGTTCACTTGTTGTAAAAACATGTTCAGCAGTGTTATCTATCGGTACCTGGTGTGTAGATACAGAAACCACTAATCATGTCTGTAATTTATTGCAGGGGTTCTAGAAAATTCGACAACTTAGTGATGAAAAAATTTACCTGCATATGGGTAATAAAACATAGGTAACAGTAGTTGCAGTAGGAGATGCCACTCTCAATTTTTGTAGGGATCGGGTATTTATATTAAGAAACTTAATTTCTATTTCTGGATTGGCAAAAGACGAACGTTTAGTTTATTTTAATAACTATGTGATTATTAAGGATAATAAATGGGTTATCTATTCTGGTACATTGGTGGATAATTTTTAATAAATCAAACGTTTGTCTTACACTTATGCTTGGGTCATATTAATCTGAAAAGAATAAACAGACTGGTAGCAAATGAACATTTGGATTTATTGGAAGTAGAGACACTTACAATCTGTGAATTTTGCTTAGAGGGTAAAATGACCAAGAGACCATTTTCGGGCAAAAGCTATAGAGCTAAAGAACTGTTGGAACTGAATCATTCTAATGTGTGTGGTTCTATGATAATCCGAGCTAGAGGTGGCTTTGAGTACTTCGTCAATTTCATTGATGATTACTCAAGGTATGGATACATTTACCTGATGCACCATAAATCTGAATGTTTTGAGAAATTCAAAGAATTCAAGGCAAAGATGGAGAAGCGTCTAGGTAAAAGTATTAAATCACTACGATCCGATCGTGGTGAAAAATACCTCTTTAGAGAGTTTAAGGACTACTTGTTATCAAAGGGGATTACATTCCAGTTGACTGCACCTTACACTCCACAACAGAATAGTATAACAAAAAGAAGGAATATGACTCTTATGGAGACGGTAATGTCAATGATGAGTTATTTAGGTTACCAGATTCGTTTTAGGGACTCGCTTTGGAGATAGCGGCTTACATTTTAAACTTGGTACTTTCTAAGTCAGTACCTTTTACTTCCACAGAAATGCGAACCGAACGTAAGCTTAGTCTGAAACACATTTGGATTTGGGGGTGTCTAGCACAAGTGCTGAAAGGAAACGCGGGTAATTTAGAACCGAGGACAAAAGTCTATTTCTTTGTGGGGTATCCCAAGGGAATGAAGGGTGGTCTATTTATAACTCTAAGGATCAAAAAGTCATTGTTAGCACAAATACCCGATTCTTAGAAGAGAATTATATTATGAATCACAAGCCCAATAGCAAAATTGTTTTGGAAGAGCTAAAAAAAAATACCAGTAGTACAGAAGAGGAAACACAAGTCACTAATATTCGATTACCTCGACATAGTAGAAAATTATCGGGACAGGTGCAAATCAAGAATAGGGTGCTGATACACAGGGTTCAGATTCTGCACAACTTGTTACTGCTAGTACACAGACACATGTAGTGCCTCGTCGTAGTGGGAGAATTTTTTATCAACCTGATCGGTATATGTTCTTGGGAGAGTCGTTTGACAAGATCCCGACTGAACTAGATACCGAGCCATGTAACTACAATGAAGCACTACAAGACAAAGATGCAGATCTTTGACAAAGGGTTATGAATTCAGAGATAAAATCTATATATTTCAATTAGATCTGAGAACTTGTAGAACCACCCGAAGGAATAAGAAAATATTTTCGCCGGTAGCCATGTTTAAGTCTACCTGGATTCTCTTATCCATTGCCACACATTTCGATTACGAAATCTGGCAAATGGATGTCAAGACAGCTTTTCTTAACGAAAGTCTTGACGAGTGTATTTATATGATACAACCAGATGAATTCATTGTAAAGGGCCATGAGCGCATGCTGTGCAAGGTTAAGAGACCAATTTATGAACTTAAGCAGGTATCGAGATTTTAGAACACTCGGTTTGATCAAGTTATAAAGTTTTATGGTTTCAATCAAACTCTGGATGAGTCCTGTGTGTAGGGGTGTACACGGTCCTATTTGGATCGATTTTGAATAGATACCGAGCCATGTAACTACAATAAAGCACTACAAGACAAAGATGCAGATCTTTGACAAAGGGTTATGAATTCAGAGATAAAATCTATATATTTAAATTAGATCTGAGAACTTGTAGAACCACCCGAAGGAATAAGAAAATATTTTCGTCGGTAGCCATGTTTAAGTCTACCTGGATTCTCTTATCCATTGCCACACATTTCGATTACGAAATCTGGCAAATGGACGTCAAGACAGCTTTTCTTAACGGAAGTCTTGACGAGTGTATTTATATGATACAACCAGATGAATTCATTGTAAAGGGCCATGAGCGCATGCTGTGCAAGCTTAAGAGACCCATTTATGAACTTAAGCAGGAATCGAGGTTTTAGAACACTCGGTTTGATCAAGTTATAAAGTTTTATGGTTTCAATCAAACTCTGGATAAGTCCTGTGTGTAGAGGTGTACACGGTCCTATTTGGATCGATTTTGAATAAAATCAAGAACCAAACAAATCCTTAAGATTTTAGTAATTTTATGACCAACCCAAATTGTGTAATTTTTGAAACCAAACCAAACTAAAGCTATTATTAACGGTTCGGTCCCGATTCTAAACCACGATTTCATTAATATATAATGCTCCAATATAAAGTTCTAAAATTTAAGCAAGAATTAATCACATCAATACTCAATAAAAATATTTTTTTTATAATTCTAAACAGTAGCACAAAAAACCTGTAATTGTCCATCACAGCACACGTAATTGTGAACATAAAGTGAATGCATTAATCGCTAAATGCGAAATGTCAAATGAGATTTTTTAGAAATAGAAACAATAACTTATTAGTTTAAGAAAATATAGAAATCTAAACGACATGAAGTAATAATTCAATAATGAAGATAATTCAATAATAAAATTTATATTTACAATTTAAAATACAATATATTTTAATTTAAATTTTAATATTTATACTGAATCCTCATAATTTTTATATCTGAAAATATAATTAATAATTTAAAATTTAAAATTTAAAATACTAAAAATATAAATATATAAGTATAAATTATCAAAATTGATTTTTTTTAAAAATATATCTATAACTTAAAATTAAGTATACTTATATCCTTTTAATTTTTATTTCTAAAATTTTAGTTTTAGCATTAAAATTTTAAAATAAATTAAAAAATATTCCTATTTTACATACCCAAAGCATACTCGATACTTTTTGGAATATTCGGTATATATTTTTTTTATCATATTGATGTTGTATCTATATTCGGTATGCACAACACTATTTTTGAAGTACTTGTCATCAAAAAGATTCTATATTTTATACATATAAGAATATAGTGAGTTATGAGAATGTATTAAAATTTCAATTTTAATTTTAAAAAAAACGTGTTTCTCTTTTGTACATATCACAAATTGTCAAATTATTTCTTTTCACTATTAATTCCTAAACCCATATAAGCAAAATTATAAATAAACTAAAAAATTAAAAAGAAAGAGAAAAAAAAACTTCACTCTCCCACTTCAGACATTATTACCCAAATACATAAATTATGATTCGGCGTGAAAATTTGATCAATTGTATCCATTAACTAAAAGAATGAAGTGAAATTGAGAATATGTTATTAACATGCAAAATTTAATCAATTGTACCCAACAAGGTCTTTTTTGCGGTTGACACCAAATCATTTGACGACCAAATGTCAAATGATCGCCATCAAACTTTTTGCGCGACCAATATTTGTTTAGTCGCGAAGAGTCAAAGGCGCCAAACTTTTTTTGCGCATTTTTTTTTATTGATGCCAAAATGTTTGGTGACAAAAAGTAAATTTAATTGCCAAAAGTGAGTTGTAGCGACAAAAGTCTTTTGGTCGCCAATTAATGAGTTTTTTTGGCAACTAAATATTAGTCGCCAAAAAGTATTCACCTATTTTTTATTCTGCGACCAGATCTTTGGCGACTGATATTAGATTTCGTCGCAATAAAAGTATTGTTAGCGACTAAACTCAAAACTATAGTAGCCAATTGTGGTATATTCTGCGACTAACAAATAAAGGTTGCCAATATTTGTATATTATGCTACCAATGATAATATGGTTACCAATTGTTTTGTACACAATAGCAATTAAAGAGCAACAGCAATTAAAGAGCAACTCCTGGTAACATAATGAGCTTATCAAGCCAATGCATATCAGCCCTAGCCAGTAGACCAACAAAGCAGATCAGCAATTCAAATATATCAGACAAATGCAACTCAGGACAGTATACCAGAACAACAAAAGAGCAGAGCATTAAACCAGCAAAACTGCATCTCAGACCAGCTACTGCCTATACTTCTCACTATTGATTAGCTTCTCAAGCCAGCTGCTACTTCCAACCCACCCTCCAAGAAAATTGCATTCTTACTAGTAAAGGCTTTTCAAATTCTGGCTAATTAAAGAAATTACCTTAATTAACTCTTCAAGAATTCACTAGACAAGTTTAAACACAATTTCCACAAGGGTATAAACTCTAGCTAATTAAAGAAATTACCTTAATTGATGTTGCCAAGACTGGAACAAGATGACTCTGTGTCCACCTTAAACAACGATTAAGACAAATTTACAGCAAAAACTTGATATAATTAGAGAATACGAAATAATTCTAAATATTCTTTGAAAATCATCATAAACTGCAAACTCAAGACAAATCCCACAAAACCTGCTACTCATTGTTTCAGAAGTGGTATGAAGTTTCTTCACTTATGAACCTAATAACCAATGCATATGGAGAGAAAATGCCCAACAAAGTTAACATATTAAACCAATTACATAACTGAACAATCAAACGGAAATGCAAATGAATCAATCAAATATCCATTTTTAATTCTCAGGTCACATCATTCAACACAAAGTAATCTTATCTTTCCATTTTAACAACAAAAGTCTCACATATATATCAACATGGTTTCTCCCATCAATCAACTTCAATTCGTTTCATTTTTAGTCATTAAGTCAATCATAACTTCACAGTAGTTACTAGGTGTAAACATTTTACACACATAAAATTTCTAAACATTTTAAATTAAGCCACCAATCTAATTCATATCCTTAAACCAGTAGTTACTAGGTGTAAACAACCCATTAGGATTCCAATTTCATCTACACACTCAATTAACAAGGGTTTAATCATGAATTTAGCTAGGGTTTAATCCAATTTCGAAAAAATTTTAGGGTTTCGCGAGTTTATTGTAAAATTCAACACATATCTATACCAAAAATCATCAACTAGTCAAGATCCTACCTCATCGAAGCTAAAAACGCCATCAATTGCAAACCCTAGATTCGGCCAGCTTGATTTTCGGCTCCAAAATGACCCATTGCGGAGCTTGTGCAGTGTGACGTTCGTGTCTTAGTCAGCAATGCCTGATTTGGGATGGAAGAACATTAATTTCTAGTGAGAAATGACGCTTCGAGCTTTCGGTGGCATCTTCCCATAGAGGAACGAAAAACTAAAGAAGAAGAAGAAGAAGAAGAAGAAGAAGAAGAGGAAGAGGGGACGCACGGGCTGGGGGTGTGGTCGCCGGCAGGGATGGCGACGTCGGCGGCGGTGGTGTTGCCCGACGGCGCTGACAGGCCGGTGGGCGAAGGAGCACCGGCAGAGTCTGGTTGCGCGTCGCGCGCTCGCTTCCTCTCTTCTCTCGGTTTTCTTTCCTGAAGGTTCTGCCCTCGTGTCTCAGCTTCGGCTGAGATGAAAAGCATTTTTTTTTTACTTTTTAGATTCTTCCCGCACAACATATAATTATATTTTAACATTAAGTTTTACAAAATCTTAATTAACCAATTAACTTTATTTTAATTTTTTATTTTAAAAAACTTTCTAACACTACAAAGTTAATTAAATATAAATATTTTGAAATATTTACTTGTGCCAACCGCGTCCAACATACATTATTAATCATAAAAAATCACCTCCACAAATTTAATTATTACTAAATTAATTAGTTAAAAATTGAAAACGTACCCGATCGCTATACTAACGCCAATGGTGGAGTTGCTATCGATGTTTATGTTATCGCGGACCATAGATTTAATAGTACTATTTTTGATTACTAGAATTTCTGACGAGAGAGATTCGACAACGCTCTTTTA
This sequence comes from Heliamphora exappendiculata, assembly GCA_034768845.1. Classification (NCBI taxonomy): domain Eukaryota; kingdom Viridiplantae; phylum Streptophyta; class Magnoliopsida; order Ericales; family Sarraceniaceae; genus Heliamphora; species Heliamphora exappendiculata. The sequence continues at coordinate 14,841 of JAOTRH010022918.1, read as the reverse complement.
ATTGCTACTTAGATCGGCAACAATAGTTACTACTGAAATAGATTGAAGGAAAAGGAGATTGAAGATGAATAAAACGTAGAAGATGAAGAACGTAAAGTAGGAGAACAAAATCAATTGATTAGGAGAAGTAGAATCATGGAAGAAAGGGTGGGTGTGAAGAAAATATGGCAAAATAAAAATTTTGCTTCCAATTTATGTATTGCGTGTCAAAATCTTAAATTTTGTGACCCAAAATTATCTTCAAGTATCTTTTTATGACAAAAAACTGTAATTCTCACAAAATAACCAATTATTGGTAAGGAAGTATATTCGTAGTAAATAATTAAAAATTATTTAGTAATAACAATATAATATTCGTCACAAAAAAACATATATTAAGATGAAATATATTCGTCACGAATAATTCAAAACCTTTTTGGGAGAAAAAATAAATTTTGTGACAAAAGAGACATATTGTGACAAAATATTATCCTCACTAATAACTAACAAACTTTTTACGAGAAAATTTAAATTTCGTCACAAAATAGGTATGTATTAGTGACGGAATTGATATTCTCTCACTAAAATATCATTTTTAGTGAGAAAAATAAAATTTATCATTAAATTTTGTTACGAAATTTTTTTTTTCTTATAGTAAAACTTGTTCCAAAAATATTAAATATTTGCTCTGTGTCCATGAATTGGGAGGTTGTAGACGGAGAGAACGTCTTATGTCTCTAAAGTCTTGAGAGAAGAATGAATGATTCATTTGTCTTCCATTGTTTAAAAGAGAGAAGGAGAGAAGAAATGAAAGATGAAAGTGTGTATATGAATAAAACAAAGGGTAATTTTGTTTTCGCGAACATCGATCCTCTCTCTCTCTCCCTCACGGGTCGATTATGTTTTAAAATTTTAAAAATTAAAAATAGTAATTATATAATAAATTTATAATTTTATTCTTTTAACTAGTTAAGAAAATGACAGTTAAAGGGTAATTTTTAAAAAATAAAAAATTGTGAGCTTCAATCAACTTTTGAGCTCCTTTTATATATGGTAATAGATATATTACATTCATCTCCTTATGCTCTTACTTTGGGGCACATAGTAATAAATAAATTTTAAAGCCAAAAAAAAAAAAAAAACTCCAATTATTTTTCACAAACCCATGTTTATAACTGGTTAAGGCAAATGAGACCAAAATCTAATTTATTATCTCATGTCTTATTATTAAAGTGATTTAATGTAACTCAATAACTCAAAATTTTTTTATAAGTACGTGAGATATTGATTTAAGTCAAACAAAATCTCGACACCGCGAATCAATTCTAAAACTAATAGATGCCGAATACAAAGGCAAATGTTAATGCTGTCTCGGCCCGTGATGCCGTTTGAAATAGCATTCCGAAATAGCATTCCGATACTTAAGTTGTCACATAATTCAAACTGCTCTTAAAAAAAATAGTAAGTGAATTTCCACCATCCTTTCAAGTAAAATCAAAAGATCTTCCAGCCCAAGGCTCAAACTGGGCTTCCAATGCTTGGGTCTCGGCCCACTTTATTTATTTTTAATACAATCGAAACAAATTGCATAATTAATAAAAAAAAAAAAACAAAATATGGGAGTTATGGTAACATTATAGAAGAAGAAGAAGAAAAATGTTGATGGCATTCTCTATTGTCAATTTGGAAGAACTTATGGGTGGTTTGGGACAACGGGATTCTCAATCATTATAATTACACATTTATATTGAGTCTTCTTTTTATATAATTATTTATTTTTGTTTTTAGTTATTTTTTTATTATTTAATTAAATTATTATAATTTTTTACTGTTGACGAGCCGAAAAAAATTGTTAAAATATAAAAAAGTTTTTAAAAGACATATAAAATAATCCAAAATAAGATAATAAATCAAATTTCACATTGGAATTGTTTGGCCAAGTTTCTTGTGCTAACTTTTAGCTTCTTTCATACTACTAATTTTAGTTATATTCTAAACACTCACAATTTTTGTTACAAGTTTTAATTATTTTTTTTTCTATTTCAGTTGCAAGTTATAATTTTTATTAAACACTCACAATTTCTGCTATAAGTTAAAATCTATTAACTACTAATTTTAGCAATCTCAAACACTCTCATTACTTATTTTCATTTTTTAGTGATTATTTTTATCTTTTAATTAGATTTTTTCAAATTTTTGGTTGATCTTATTAGACCATTTGAAAAAGTATAAAAATATTAAAAAAATGAAAAAAATTTTAGAAAGAGAAAACTAAGTAAAAATTACAAAACTTAGCTTAAAATCATTTTAAGCTAAAAAAATCTAATTTAAAACCAAATTAACCAAAACAAAATCTCATGAAAATTTCGTCTAAAAAATCTACTTATCTTTAAAAACTCATAACCTCTGCTGCTCATATATATTAGTTTTTTGATACAATAATACAGAATAATTATTTAATACTTTTAGAATAATACTATATTTAAATTATTAAATGACATAATTTTATATATTAAATAAAATAATAAAAAAAAAATAATAAATCTCATTAAACACATTAATAAATATAAAATTAAAGCACGACGTGATTTTGCTCCACCAACATTAAATATTTGCTCGACAATACGAGATGTGTGTCCCTTGGTTGATGTAATGCATAGCTATTTGCTTGCATGGCAAGTAAAGTTTCTGACATTAAATCTCATGAGAATCTACACACTTTTGTCAACATCTTCCATATCATCCAAAAATTATATGTGCGGCTCAAGCTTTTTTTTTTTTTTTAGGCCCAAGACAAATTTTTTTAATAAAATTTAATTTTTATATAATAAGTTATTATATTTAAAATTTGCTTTTTTCTTTTTTAAGGAAAAAGTACTAATTAAATATTTATTTATAAATTTGTTAGTAACATGTTTATCAACATTAGAGTAAATTAATTTTTTAATTCTCTTTTTTTTTCTCTACATTTTGCATACTTAATATTTAATTTTTTTAGTTAACATATTTATAAATGAAACAAATACAATTTATAATTAGATAATATGAATTTGTAAGTGATAATTAATAACAGTTCTTTAATTGACTCAAATCACCTAATTATTATAACTTCTAACATTAAAATAAAGATAAATTACACTGATCTCCCATAAAATTCATAAAAATATCAATCACATCTCCTGTGATTTTTGAATGTCACTAACCTCCTCTTTAGTTTTTTTTTGCATCAAATTAGTCCAATCGTCAAATTTTCGTTATTACTTAACGAAAAAATTGTTTTTCAATGTTTATTTTTTATTAAAAATAATATATTAAAATCATTTTTCATGAAAAATTATTTTTGCTTTATATAAAAAATAGTATATTATTTTTTAATAAAAAATATATATTGAAAAATAATTTTTTCGTTAAGTAGTAACGCAAATTTGACAGTTAGACTAATTTGATACAAGAATAAAATTAGAGAAGATGTTAGTGATATTTCAGAAATTACAAAAAAAATTATTGATATTTTCAAGAACTTTATAGGAGGTGAGTGTAATTTCCCCTTAAAATAATAATAACTAATAGATTATGTAACCTTTTGTTTTTTAATATTTGAAAATCTATATAATACATATAATAAAATAAAAATAACATAAAACATTTTTTATTTAAAAATCTAATACTTCTTAAATTTTATAATTTTTTTAATTTTAACTTTATTTATATAATATATATTTATAGTATATAAATATATTATAATAAATAAACCCTACTTTTTATATGAGACCTTAAGTAAATACTTCACTTGCTTAGAGGTTGAGCCAGTCCTATGTGGTATTAATTATGTAATATTTTTAATAAATAAAAATATATGATGTATATTAAATAAGTTATTCTTGCCTTTTATCTATTCAAAAAATGTGAACTAATATTGTGCAATTCAAAGCATTTTTTGCAACATAATTAAATAAAAACATCATGTAGGCAATAGCACATAGTAGTTTAAGAGTACTGAATATAAAATTACTTCAAAACTTCACACATCAACTATTAATTTTAGGTGGTGTTTGGCAAAACTTTTTACTATAGTTTTTAATTTTTTTACTATTAATTTTAATTATAAATTATAATTTATTTTAAACACCCACAATTTTTATTATAAATTATAAGTATTTTTTATCCTATTTCAATTACATATTATAATTTTTATCAAACACTTATAACTTTTATTACAAATTGTAATCTATAACTTATTAGTTTATAAAATTCTAAACACTCTCTAATAATCAAGGATGTTTGGGAGCGCTTCTTTTAAATGCTTTTGTATTTTTAAAACATTTTTTATATTTGTATTTAGCTTTTAGTTTTAATTTCTCTTGCCATAATAAATCTATACAGTAAAAAACATGTGACTAATATTGTAAAAAAATTACTTAAAACAAAAATAATGTGTAAAGGATTAGTTAATTAACTAAATAACAAAACTAAATTATTTTAATTTTTTTTTTCTCTCTGCTTTGCGATTTGAAGTTATTTTCTAATCAAATAAGATGCTAATAAAAATGTATATCTAATGATAATATAAAATTTTCTAGTTTACTTTGATATACTATTAAATATGTGCAACTATCATTCATTTAGATAATTAATTGTTTTTCAAATGTAAAAAAAAACCAACTTTTAATAGGAACAAAACGAGACCAATATTTAAAATAAAATATTTGTACATATTTAGAAAATAATAATATATTTTAAAAATTATTTATATACTCTTTATGAATATTAAAATACTTTTTGCATATTAATTGTTAGAAAACTAAATACTAAACAATGTATTGTGTACTAAAAAGATAGCAACAAACAGCAACTGCAGAAATTAAAGCTGAAAAATGGAAATGCATAAAAAAATTGTAAAACTGGAACTATCAAAAATAAATGAACCTGTTACGGAATGATAGATTAAGACTCGTGTTTGATACGATATCCTTAAGACAAAAGTGCTTTCATTCCGATGCTTCGAGTGGAACGGCGTATGTCTCTTAAGATAAAACGATCAACAATTCTTACAAGCAACAACACATTAATCTAAGAATTTGGCGAACCGAAATTGTGGTTGAAACTCTCTCTTAGGAGAATGTCAAAATGCAGAGTAGAAGTAGCAAATGCACATATGCACAGAAGGAGGGAAGGATTTCGAAAATTGGATGGCAAAAATGGGTAGATGGAGCCAATTTAAAGACCCAGTGGTGCCTGTACTAACTGGATCGAACAATCACGTACTAGTTTGTGTTATAATCGGGTTAAATAATCTTATTTTTGACAAATTTTGAGCCCAAATAAATGTGGGATCCATACGTCTTTTGAGTTGGGTTCGGGGTGATACGCGTTCTCCTCCGCGAGGAGATGAACGACGTATATTCATTTGCTCAAATTCGATAAGAGGTGAATGAGAAATCGATGTTTAAAGTTGTCGCTTTAACATGGGTTTTGTTGAGTTTAATAGAAGTGTGGAACTTCTATTCCACATTAAAAATTCATGAGGAACTTAGTAGATATATATAAGTTAGAGTTGGACTAAGGGGATGGTCCATTTGGGGTACCCAGTTTTGTGGACGGGAGAGAACCTACCTAACGGTGGGTTTGACCCATTTCACAGATACGCGCCGCCGACCGTCCGATCGACCGGCCGAGTCAAGTCGGGCCAGGCAGGGCTCGGGCTTGGACTTGGGCTTGGATCGTGGGTCGACCCGATCCGAGTAGCATATAAATTTTTGAAAAAATTTTATTTAAATAAAATTTTTAAAATTTGAATTTAAAATTCGTTTTCGTTAACCCAACGGGTCAAAACACAACAGTCAGATTTCCAGAATGGAGCGCTCACTGAGTGCTCGCGCGCCCCACTTCCAGTGTTGAGCGCTCGCGGAGCGCTTGAGCGCTGACGACGAACAATTGCACCTGTTCTGAACTGACACAGTGACTTTTGCGAAAAGTCACATCAGTGGCTATAAAATCTCATTCCATACACGAATTTGGCATCCTATTTTTTCTTTCTTACATTGCATACAAAGTGTGTATTCTTGTTTTAAGAGTCGGAGAGTACAAAAATATTAACGGTTCACCGTACTCAAATATTGAAGTGCTTCTTCTTCGGGTGTAGATCGTTGTATTCTGGGAGATTGACGTCCGTGAAACCCATTAACACCTGTGTGGGGGATAAATCTATTTTAAGGAAATAGCGTCTAACGCTAGTCTCGATCTTCTATAGTTATCGATTTTGCGACTGTTTGTAAGAATTTAATTTCAGTTAGTTATTTTCAATTTCTGTTTGTTTATAACAGTACAGTATTGGATTTATATTTATTTCCAAACCATTTTTGCCCAACAATCTTAAGATAGATTCGTTTTTTATGGAATAAAACATTTACTGTACTATTGTTATACAGTTTATTTTTGATATTCTGTTTTGTTCTTATTTTCAAAACTGTGTTAATTCCAGTTTTGATATTCTTCTCAGTATTATTTCTGGTTATTCTAGATACTTATTTTAAATTTTCAAGTATTTGATTTTGAGTTGATCTTCTATTTATACAGAAATGGCCACTGAAAATGTCAGTGTTGGAAATACGGTCACGGCCACTGCTCCTGTAAGTGCGCCGGTGATACCCGTGGTTCCTACTGTACCCGTGAATCACGGGGAGAAGCTGAAAAAGTTCGGCGATTCTGAATTCAAGAGATGGCAACATAAGATGTTGTTTTATCTGACGACTCTCAACTTGGCAAAATTTCTTCATGAAAAATTGCCTACTCTAAAGGAGGATGAGACAGATAGGCAAGTAATTGCCGCTGTGGAAGCATGAAAATATGCTGACTTTTTTTGTCGAAATTGCATCCTCAACGGATTGGATAACACGTTATATAATGTGTATAGTCCAATCAAGACAGCAAAAGGGCTGTGGAAATCCCTGGACAAGAAGTACAAAACAGAAGATGCCGGAATGAAGAAGTACGTTGTCGGCAGATTCATTGACTTCAAAATGGTGGATTCTAATACGGTAATCAGTCAAGTTCAAGATCTCCAGTTGATCCTGTATGAAATTCATGCAAAAGGAATGATAATAAGTGAATCATTTCAAGTGGCTGCAACTATTGAAAAATTGCCGCCATCTTGGAAAGAGTTCAAAAATTATCTGAAGCATAAACGCAAGGAGATGCGGCTTGAGGATTTGATTGTGAGACTGAGGATCGAGAAAGACAATAGAATCTCTGACAAGAGAATTAGAAATCCCTCCATAGAGTCCAAGGCCAATGTGATGGAACATGGGCAAAAATCCAACAAGAAGAGGAAATTCTCTACCCAAGGTTCCAAAGGCGGTGACACCAAGAAGTTCAAAGGCAAATGTTGTGTGTGTGACAAGCAAAGACATATGGCTAAAGACTGCCGCAAGAAGAAGAGTCAAGGGAACCCCAGCAAGAAGCAGAAAATTGCCTAAGCCAATATGACAGAAGTGAAGAATCTATCATGTGACGTGTCAGATATCAGCATTTCAGCAGTGGTGTCTGAAGTGAAGTTGGTTGGCAATCCAAGAGAATGGTGGGAAGACACTGGGGCACTCATCACGTGTGTTCAGACTGGAGGTTGTTCACAACCTATCAACCGGTGGAGAATGGAGAACAACTCTTTATGGAAAATTCTTTGACTTCCAAGGTTGAAGGCCTGGAAAATGTAATTTTGAAGATGATGTCTGGCAAGGAACTGACACTCAATGATGTACTCCATGTCTCGGATATCCGAAAGAACTTAGTGTTTGGGTCATTGTTGAGTAAGAGGGGTTTCAGGCTTGTATTTGAGTCAGACAAAGTTATTCTCACCAAGAGTGGAATGTTCGTGAGAAAAGGGTATTTGAGTGATGGGCTTTTTAAGCTCAATGTAATGACTGTATTTTCTACAAGTAAAATAAGATAACTACATCTTCTGCTTATATATTTGAGTTATCTAATGCGTGGCATGGTAGGCTAGGTTGGTTAACAATAAATATTTACCTAAATTTCATATCGATTCAAATAATAAATGTGAAATTTGTGTGGAAGCAAAACTTGCTAAATTGCCTTTACATTCAATTGAAAGGAGTACCGAACCTCTAGAATTAATTCACAGTGGTATTTGTGACTTAAAGTTTGTGCAAATTAGAGGTGGTAAAAAGTATGTTATTACTTTTATAGATGATTGCACAAGATATTGCTATCTTTACTTATTGAGAAGTAAAGATGAAATATTATCCATGGTTATACAGTATAAGAATGAAGTTGAGAATCAACTTGATAAGAAAATAAAATTTTTTTGAAGTGACAGAGGTGGTGAATATGAATCACTTTTTGGTGAGTTTTGTTCAGAACATGGTATTATACACAAAACTACGACCCTTTATTCACCTAAGCAAAATGGTATTGCTGAACGAAAAAATCGAACCTTAAAAGAAATGATGAATACCATGTTGATAAGTTCTAGTTTACCTCAAAACTTATGGGTGGAAGCTTTGCTTTCCACGAATTATATTCTCAACAAATTACTCCACAAGAAAACAAATAGAACGCCATACGAATTATGGAAGGGTCGTAAACCTTTTTACAAATACTTAAAAGTGTGGGGTTGTTTGGCTAAAGTGGCGGTCCCTGTTTCTAAAAAATAAAAATATGACAAAAAATCGTTGACTGTATATTCATTGGATATGCGAATAATAGCAGTGCATATCGATTTATGATACATAAGTCAAAAATTGAGGATATGCATGTGAATACTATCATTGAATCAAAAAATGCTTGGTTTTTTGAAGAGGTCTTTCCGTGTAACTCTACACGAGAATCAAGTCCACTTAAAAGGACTTCTGACACTGTAACGGGCAGTAGCCAAAACCAAGAAGGAAATAAAGATGAACCCAGGCGTAGTAAAAGGGTCAGGACTTCAAAATCCTTTAGTCCAAATTTTCTAACTTATTTGTTAGAAAATGGTCCCCGAAGTTTTCAGGAAGCTATGTCCACACCTGAAACACCTTATTGGAAGGAGGCTGTCAATAGTGAAATTGAATCCATCATGCAAAATTATACTTGGGAGGTTGTAAAGCTTCCACCGGGTAATAAACCTCTGGGATGTAAAGCTTCTCCGGTTACAAGAATAACATCAATAAGGATGTTAATTGCTATAGCAGCTTTGTACAATCTTGAGATACATCAAATGGATGTTAAAACTGCCTTTCTAAATGGAGAATTGAATGAGGAAATATATTTGAAACAACCGGAAGGTTTTGTGGTTCCAAGAAAAGAAAGGCAAGTGTGTAGGCTTGTTAAATCCTTGTACGGTTTCAAACAAACTCCAAAAAATGACATGAGAAATTTGACAATATAATGATGTCAAATGAATTCAGAATAAATGAATGTGAAAAATGTGTCTATTTCAAAGACACAGAAAAATGATATGTCATTGTGTGTCTCTATGTTGACGATATGCTTATTATTGGTAGTAATCAAAATGTGATTAAAACTACCAAGAGTATGTTAAACAGTAAGTTTGACATGAAAGATCTGGGTGTTGCAGATATTATATTAGGAATTAAAAATTCTAGAATATCTGAAGTATATGTGTTATCTCAATCACATTATATTGAGACGATTCTTGATAAATTCAAGAAATATGATAATCGTCCAGCGAGAACATAAATAGACTTAAATCTCTACTTATCTAAGAATACTGGAGATGGCATATCTCAACTAGAGTATTCCCGGATAATTGGCAGCTTAATGTACGTGACTAATTGTACTCGTCCGGACATTGCGTGTGCTGTTAAGAAAATGAGCAAATACACGAATAATCCAGGGATAGATCACTGGACGACAATAGTTAGGGAACTAAAATATTTGAGATACACCCTTAACTATGAACTGCACTATACAAGATACCCAAACGTAGTAGAAGGGTTCTGCGATGTGAATTGGATATCTGATACTAAAGACTCAAAATTCACAAGTGAATATGTCTTTACTTTGGCTGGTGCAGCAGTGTCTTGAAAATCTTCCAAGCAAACATGTATCGCTAGGACCACAATGGAAACTGAGTTCATTGCTTTAGATAAAGCAGGGGAAGAAGTAGAGTGGCTTCGCCAGTTCCTAGAGGACATTCCAATGTGGACAAAACCAGTGGCATCAGTTTGTATTTATTGCGACAGCCAATCGGCAATTGAAAGGGCACAGAGTAATATGGATAATGGTAAGTTTCGACATATTCGTCGAAGACACAATACCATAAATCAACTTCTCTCTAAAGGAGTTATCAGAATAGACTATGTAAAGTTAAATGATAACATCGCGGATCCGCTAAGTAAATGTTTTGGTAGAGAGCAAGTTAGTCGATCATTGAGGGGAATGTGTTTAAAGCCTATAACTTAAAGAGTTGTCATAACGGACACCCAGCCTACCTGACTGGAGATCCCAAGATATTGGTTCAAAGGGACAACTAAGTTGTGAATGACTCAGGAGGATCACAGCGGAGGTAATTGCTCCTACCCATTTCTATGATGGCACTGTAATACCTGCAGTGAGTTTAGGATAGGCTAAGTTTTTAATGATTCTTATATCTTGAAAATTCAAGTGGGGTATTGCATGATACTCTTAATAAGAAATCACTTATATGAGTGTGAATTGGGCCAATTCAATGAGAATTAAAAGACTGAATTTTCTAGAGCACTCATGAAAACCAGGTTGTTCAGGGCCAAAATGAACACAACCATGAGAACCAAATGGTGTTAGGAAATATCCTGTGTGATTTTCTATTGTCTTGGTTTACATAAACGGCTGAACAGTTCAAGACACCATGTTCACTGATTAGCCAGTAAATCCGATAGACTTTCACAAGGGAAGGTTCAAAGCCACATGCTACGTATCTCTATGCAGGAGATTTTTTCTTTTTCTCTCTATTGTGTGTTTGTATTTGCATATGTATTGGTTTTATAGCCATTTCTCATTCATGTGGGGGATTGTTAAAATCGGATTAAATAATTTTATTTTTAGAAAATTTTGAGCCAAAATAAATGTGGGATCTATACGTCTTTTGAGTTGGGTCAGCGGTGATACGCGTTCTCCTCTGCGAGGAGATGAACGACGTATATTCATTTGCTCAAATCCGATAAGAGGTGAATGAGAAATCGATGTTTAAATTCGTCGGTTTAACATGGGTTTTGTTGGGTTTAATAGAAGTGTGGAACTTCTATCCCACATTGGAAGTTCATGAGGAACTTAGTAGGTATATATAAGTTAGAGTTAGACTAAGGGAAGGGTCCCTTGGGAGTACCCAGCTTTGTGGACAGGAGAGAACTTACCTAACGGTGGGTTCGACCCATTTCACAAACACGCGCGGGCGCCGCCGCCGCCGCCGTCGTCGGTCGAGCCGAGCCAGGTCTGGCTCAGGCTTGGGCTTGGGCTTGGACCGTGGGTCGACCCGATCCGAATAGCTTATATATTTTTGGAGAAAATTTATTTAAATAAAATTTTTAAAATTCGAATTTAAAATTCGTTACCGTTAACCCAATGGTCAGATTTTCAGAATGGAGCGCTCGCGAGGCGCTCGAGCTCCCCACTTCCAGTGTTGAGCACTTGCAAGGCAGTCGAGCGCCCCACTTCCAGTGTTGAGCGCTCACAGAGCGCTTGAGCTCTAGAGACTTTTTTGAACTCCAAAATAGGGCGCTCGCGGAGCGCTTGAGCGCTGACGACGAACAGTTGCACTTATTCTGAACAGACACAGTGACTTTTGCGAAAAGTCACATCAGTGGCTATAAAATGTCATTCCATACATGAATTTGGCATCCTATTTTTTCTTTCTTATATTGCATACAAAGTGTGTATTCTAGTTTTAAGAGTCGGAGAGTACAAAAATACTAACGGTTCGCTGTACTCGAATATTGGAGTGTTTCTTCTTCGGGTGTAGATCGTTGTATCTTGGAAGATTGACGTCCGCGAAACCCATTAGCACATGTGGGGAACGAATCTATCTTAATAAAATAGCGTTTAACGTTAGCCTCGATCTTCTATAATTTTTGATTTTGTGACTGTTTGAAAGAATTTAATTTTAATTAGTTATTTTTAATTTCTGTTTGTTTATAGCAATACAATATTGAATTTATATTTATTTTTAAACTATTTTTACCCAACAGTTTGGTCTAGCAATTGGATTCGTCAACAGACTTGAACTAAAACTGAATTCCAACAGTCAGTTTTTAATTCCAACGATTGGAAACGGTAACGAAAAATGGTAACTTAATTTGAAAATTTTAATTAATTAAAATTTTTTGAAATTAAAAATTTAAATAAATAATTTTTTGCAAAAAAGGCCAACCGTTTAGTACGTGTATATATATTTATGTTATAAAAAAAAAATTAAAGTATTTATGATTTTAATTTTTACTTTAAATTGTGTGAATATTTTTTTCAATAAGTGTGCAATATAAATATTATTGTTAAAGATATTATCATGTTATTATTATTATTGAATGACTATTATTATTTTTAGTTATTTTTTTGCTTGAAGTGTTAAATATGACTTAATTTTTTATTTAAATACAATAAATTTTTAAATTTTTTTTAAAAAAATTTAAAAAAAATAATTTCAAAATTTTATAACTTTTTAACTCGTTAAACCGCTTAAATTACATGTTAAAAATATCAAAAAAATATCACTCAACTCGCAAATTTTAATAATTAGTAAATTAATAATGAATTTAAAAAATAATTATTCACCAAAAATAAATTAATTACAATTTTTTTTCACCCAGTTAAATCCAACCCGCATAAACCCGAATCCAACCCGCATAAACCCGAATCCAACCCGCATAAACCCGAATGGTCACTACCTCGTTTGGAAATCGATCACCATTGTTTACGATGTCAAACACCAAAATCGAACAGCCCAAATCTTGACACAAAGTTCAATAAGACAGAAAAAGAAAAACCAAAATAAAGTGAGATTCTGTTTTAGTTATTTAAAAAAGTTAATTTTTTTGATAAATTATATTTAAATTATTTAAATTTAAATTTTTTATTTTTTATTTTTTTAAATTACATCGTATTTTTTATTTTATCAAACTAAATAACACTTTAATTCATCTATTAATACACTGTTAATTGATCTAACAAAAAAACAGAATGTCAGTTAAAAATTAAAATAAAATGCCAAATTTACCCCTAACCTATCTGCACCGACTCAGCCACGTGCTCCCCTTCTCACCTGGCCCATCTGCATCCACCCTAGCCCCACCACCATCTCCGGCAACCCTGGTGCGGGCAATCCCAGATCATCACCGGTGATTTCAAAGCATCGACAAATTCGGCGCTACCCGAACCAACTGAAAGAGAGAGGGAGGGAGGGGGGCGGGGAAACTCGTGTTCTTCCCCAAAACCCTAATGTTCCACGCCGCCTCTCATCCACGTCTCTCATCCTCTTCCATCAATGCTCCCTCTGCGTCTCATTTAATCCTCTCTCTTCTCTCTCTAGATCGTTTCATTCTTTCAAATTATCTCATTATATATGCGTACATACATACAAAGCAATCTCATTCAAAATTTTGCTGCTTCAACTCAATTTTCTCACAGAAATTCCAATTATGGGATTGGCTGAATTTTTTGGTTTTTTTCTTCAAAGTAGTTTGTGCCTTTTTATGGATCAAGTCTAGATCTTCGATTTGCGGATGGAAAATTGAAGAAATGAGAGTGAATCACTCTAGTTCGGCGAAGAAATGCAGAGAGTAATGGCGTCGGGGCCGCTTCCGCTAGAACTAGCCAGTTTCTTTACTGCTCTACTTTTCAAACAAAACCCACGATCGGGATTCCCACTCAGTTCCTTCGTGGGTAATGATCAGCTCTGCTGCCCACCATTAGCACCGTGTTTGGAATTGAAGAAAAATTCTCTCCCTAATAGTGCTGTGACAGGGATAATCGTGGCCATTGTGTTCATTTTGTTATGATTTGCTTGGTGCTGATCTATATAATGCTGAGAATCTGGTGTAATTAGAAGACGGTTTCTGTTTCGAGCTCGGAGACGAGGATTGAGAAGAAGATGAGAGAAGAGGAGGAATGGGGGTATGGAGAAGAGATGAGAAGGGGTTATGATCGGTACTGAAAGGTGAATTCCATGGCGCTGGTTCCTTCACAGGATCATAAGCAAGTTTCTAGATCGATCACTTGTGTTTTCCACCTCAAATTGGACGCAGAAACCGTGGAGGATGATCATTCGTTGGTTTGAGGGGTGTTTTTCACAAGATTTCATTTGATTTTTTTTTTTCAGGTTTTGCGTATTATCAATGTTTCCATTTTGTCAATGTGAGGAAGACGAAGTAAACGTGCAATTAGGTCCAAAGCGAGTTGGGAGAAGTTCAATGGTTGCAATGATATGAAGCTCATAATCTATGGCGCCTTGAACTCTCAGTAAAGATCGTTCCGCGATGAATAATTTCTCATCGAACCATGCATGTGTGTACATATGTGGTGGTGGTTTTGAATGGTGGTATGTGTGTGTATGTATATGTGTATGCGAAGGGTTAGCGATGATCGGAAGGGGTTGGGGTTGCCGGTGGGCCGATGGGGCTTGGGGTTGCCGGTGGGACGGTGGGGTTTGGGGTCGCTGGTGGGATGGTGAGGGTATGAGAAAAATGGGGGCTGAGTGGGGGAGAGGGGCGGGAGAGAAGACGATGGGCGGCAGCATAAATTTTATTAAGGTATTATGGTCTTTTTGATTTTGGCATTAACAATGTTATTTGTTAGGGTGTAGTATGATTTTTAAAAATTAAAAAATATATAATAATATATAATAAAAATACAGAGGTTTAGACGTAATTTATC